>APFE031103522.1:4285-59192 GCA_000404065.3 Pinus taeda | reverse complement strand
GATATACTGTGACAGCCAAAGTGCAATTTTCTTGGCAAAGAACCTTGCATATCATTCAAAGACAAAGCACATTGATGTTCAGTATCACTTTGTGAGGAATATGATAGAAGACAAAAAAGTGTTGTTGGTAAAGGTGGACACTTTGAAGAATACTGCAGATGCATTGACAAAATCTATGAGCTCTGAGAAGTTCCCTTGGTGTAGAGAGACAATGGGCATTTCAGGGCTGGGAAAATGACTAAGCTCTCTTGTGGCCCCCTCTGGAAAGAAAACAACAAGTGGGAGAATGTTGGGTTGTGTTATATTCTTTCCACGTAGTTAACATGGGGTTTGAAGGGCACCTGTAACCCCACTTTATGGGGTCCGAGGTACTACCCCGGAAAATTTTGGTTTTGGACCCTATGTTAGGTTGGGCGGACCCACCTATGGTTTTGTGCATGATTTTTGGACATGTTTTTTAGACGTGATGGTTTTTGGTCCATGGTATTGGATGCTTTGGCCTGTATAAATATGTATTGTAATGTTGAAAGGAACATAATGAATTTGTTCATTGTGATCTCTATTGCTCTGTTGATGAAAGTGAATAATTGAAGTTTTTCATGTATATCTTCTTAATGTTTGGAATGTTATAACAAGATTAATTGTATCACTGGAAGTAGTTATCAATTTTGAAAAACGATACTAGTCTTGATTTCAATAGAAAATAAACATGGTATCATAGCTTTGGTGAAGGGAAATAGATGTGAGATCACCTTGAACATCATTTAGTGCACCTTGGAGAGCCTTGGGATTCTACATCTTTCGATTTTGGTTAGTCATCTTCATAATATTCATCATGAATTCCTTCATGAAGGCAAAGAACAAGCTTGAAGGAGCTACTAATTACAAGGCATGAAAGACTAGGATTGATCTAGTACTTGCAAGACATAAGGTTTTGGGCATTGTTATAGGAAAAGTTATTGAATCATTTGATCAAACAAGAAAAGAAAAATTTCAAGAAGATGACATCTTGGCAAGAAGCATAACTATAGAATCTGTTAGGGATCATCTAATTCTCTATATTGTTGATCATCAAACTTCCAAGGAGATGTATGATGCCATTACTGGATTGTACACAACCAACACCATCAATCAATCTATAAATTTAAGGGATAAACTTTGTAACATCAAGATGACAAAGAATGATAATGTGGCATCATACTTCATTAAAATTTCTTAAATAAGAGTTCAACTCAAAGCCATTAGTAAAGACGTATCTGGCAAATAATTGGTAGTTCGGTGGTTTGCCTAGATTGTGGGATCCTTTTACATCAAGCATCCATGGAAGAGAAAATTCACCTTCATTTGATAAGTTGTGGGATGCCTGCACAAAATAAGAATCAAGGCTCTTCTTCAGAGGCCATATTGAAGATCCAAGTGAAGAAGCTTTCACAACTCATTCTAAGAGTAATAGACAAAGACCTAATTTTGGTAGATTTAAATGAATTTTTGGTAGAAAACCCAATTCAAGACCTACTCCAAGAAGGGAACTTGCTCCACAAAGAGGACATCTTCCTCCCTCTTAAGATAAAATAGATAGAAAAGGTCTATCAAAAGTTCAATGTTATCATTCCCAAGCATATGGTCACTATCAAAGTAACTTTCCTCAAAGAAATCAAAGGGGTGACTATCAAAGGAATGGAGATCGAAAGAGCAAATGAAAGAATCATGCGTTTGTAGTTGACATTGATGAAACCTCTCATAAGAGAAGGCCTAGAAAGAATGATTCTGATGATGAATATTCATTTTATTATGCTTTTACAGGTTCCATTATAGGTCATGATGAAATATGGTTGGTAGATAGTGGTGCCTCTAGGCACATGAATGGGAGTTGTGAACATCTCTTTGAATTGGTCAAAAAGAAGATTGCTCAAAGGGTTGAGCTTGGAGACAAAAGAAAATATGAACTTAAGGGAATTGGTTCGTCAACCTTCCAATTGGAATCAGGAGGTAATGTATCAATTAACAACATTTTATATGTTCCTAGTTTTAAGAAGAACTTGTTGTCTATTTCATCTCTTGAAGAAAAAGGATATAGAATTTCTTTCATTGATGGAAAATTTCTAGTATGGAATAAGGATGCCTCCTTTGAATCTGCCAAGGTCATTGGTGTGTGAATTGGAGGCCTATATCATCTCCTTGGAAATGCAATTCAAGCCGTGCAACACAACACCACTAATATTTGCGAACTATGGCATCGAAGGTACACTCATGTTCATTATAAAGAATTGTCTAGATTGAAAGTTTTTGTTAAATGTGTACCTAAAATTAAGATTAAGAATGATGGAGTTTGAAAGGGATGTTCCCTTGGGAAAAATGTTAAAGGAAGATGTACTAGCAGTGATAATAGATCCAAAGGAATCTTGGATCTTGTGCACTTTGATGCTTGTGGGCCTATGTCTCACAAGACCTTGGGTGGAAATTTGTATTATGTCCCTTTTATTGATGAGTACTCTTGTAAAACATGGACATATCTCCCGAAATCCAAGGATGAAGTATTTGAGAAGTTTCGTGAATTAAAAGCACAGGTTGAGAATGTTACAAGAAGAAGAATTAGGAATTTAAGGTTTGACAATGGAGAAGAAGAAAATGTATCCAAGGAATTGATTTCTTTCTACATGAATGGTAGAATTAAGAGGGAGTTGGTATTTCCCTACTGTGCTCACCAAAATGGAATCATTGAAAGGAAGAATAAGACTATTATGGAATTTTCCAAGGCCATGCTTCATGATCAATATCTGCCTATGTTTCTTTGGGGAGAAGATGCAAGAACAATTGTTTATGTTCAAAATATATTCCCGCATCAAATATTGGACTACAAGATTCCTGACGAAGTCTTCATAGGTGAGAGACTAAATGTTGAACACTTGAGAATATTTAGTGATCCTGTTTTTATTCATGTGCCCAAGGAGAAAAGGATGAAATTAGAACCTTCCAGGAAGAAAGGAACTTTTGTTGGCTATAGTGAAAATTCAAAGATGTTTAGGGTTTATGTTCCAGAACAATGTTCTATTTAAACATGTAGGGATGTTACATTTGATGTGGATGTTGCTTTTTGGAAGTCCAATGGTTCACACTTGGACTCTAACGATGATATGCAGGTGGCTCCAAATAATGTGGAATCAAAATCTAAAGAACTTGAACCAATAGATCAAGATCCTCATGAATACTATGATGATCATGAACTTGTTGAATCTCCAAGAGCAACTGTACCTGATACTAGAATGAGGAATTCCTATCTTGAAAGAACATTGAAGGAAGTTGAAGGACATGCTACACCTCATGGGACCTTAAGGGAAAACAAGAAGCTAAAGAAGTATTTTGGTTATGTAGCATTGATGTGTAAGATCATTGAGTCTGAGCCCTCCAGATATGAGGAAGCAACTAAGAATCAAGTTTGGAAAGTGCGATGATTGAATAATACTAATCTATAATGAAGAATGATATTTGGGAAATCATGCCAAGACCTAAAGGGAATTATATTGTGTCTTCAAAATAGATCTACGAAATCAAGCATGCAACTGATGAAAGTGTTGAAAAGTACAAGGAAAGATTTATGGCCCAAGGATTCTCCCAGAAAGAGGGAGAGGATTATGAAGACGATTTTTCTCCCATTGCCATGTATGCTTCTATTAGATTAGGCATTGCTCTTACTTCTTTTGCAGGTTGGAAACTACATCAAATGGATGTCAAGATTACTTTTCTGAATGGGGTCATTGAAGAGGAAGTCTATATTGAGCAATCTCAAGGTTTTTAGCTCTATGATAGAGATTCAACACATGTTTGCAAATTGAAGAAAGCCTTGTATGGGTTGAATAAGGATCCTCATGCATGGTACTCCCGTATTTATGGATATGTGTTATGTCTTGGTTTCAAGAACATAAATTTTGATCCAAACTTATAATTCAAATTTGTTGAAGGAAAGCCCTTGATATTGCTACTATACGTAGATGATATATTTCTCACAGGGGATAAAGTTCTGATTATCCAATGTAAGAGGGAGATGGTTTCTGAATTCAAGATGAAGGATCTTAGTCTCATGCAATCCTATTTGGGATTCGAAATTTGGAAAAAGAATGATTGAATCTTTGTTGGCCAAGGTAAGTACATTATTGAGATACTTGAAAGATTTGGCATAATGGACTGCAAGTCCATGGAAAGTCCTATGGTGACAAATTTGAAATAGATTTGGGACTCTGGTTCTGATTTTATTGATCCTTCTATGTATCATGGATTGATTGGCTTGTTGAACTGTCATGTGAACGTTAGACCTGATATTTGTTATGTTGTGAACACGTTGAGCCAATTTTTGGTTGAGCCCTGACATGTGCACTGGGTTGCAGCAAAACATATACTAAGATATTTGTGTGGCACCGTTGAATATGGTTTGAGATATGTTTCTAATGGGCAATGGAAACTACTTGGATTCATTGATGTTGGTTGGGCTGAAAATATGTTGATAGGAGCACCTCTGGATTTTGTTTTAGCCTGAGCCGCGCTATGATTTCATGGTCTAGTACGAAGAAAATTTTTGTTTCTTTGAGTACGGTTGAAGCTGAGTATATAGATGCATGTTAAACTTGTTGTGAAGTTGTGTGTCTTGAAAAGTTGTTTGTTGGATTATTTAATCAAGTGCTAGAATCAACCATTATATATTGTGATTATCAAATCTATGTGAAGCTTTACAATAACCTAGTGTTTCATGATAGATCTAAGCACATTGAGATCAACTATCATTACATCTAGAATATTGTCCAGAGGGAAGTTGTGAGGCACGCATATGTCCCTACTGATAAGAAAGTTGTTGATGTGTTCACAAAGATATTGTCCCAAATGAAGTTTGCTTATTTCAGAGAACAACTTGGAGTTGCTAAGAACCCCTCTCTAAGAGGGAGGGAGCATTGATTGTAAACATCATATGGATGACAATCTTCCTCAGGTTACAACTGGGAGACCTATGGATTGGTAGGGAAGATTTCCACTTCCTTGGGTTAATTGACTGGGAGGCTAGTGAGTTTGGTTAGGGAGCTTGGTTTTGAGGCATGGAATGATCTCTTAAATCATGATGACTGAGTTACCAGTTTTTTGGGGGGCAATGATTTTTTGATCTCTCCCTTAGGAAGTTTTTGAGAGACCTATGGATTGATATCGAGTTCTCTCCCTTAGGTCGTGGACTGAGAGACTATATATTTGGGGATTGAGATAGATATTCCTCCCTTAGGTCGTGGATCGAGAGACCATATTTATGGGTGGGGAGATGTACCTTGTGCGTATGATCGGTCTTACCTAATTGATTGATCCCACTGGTGAGTAGGTCACTAACCTAGATGCTATAGGGTTGTGGCTTATGGGATGTGTTGGATACTATTTATCTTTCCTTATGATGAGACTAATGATCTCTCCCTTACCCTATGGTTGAGAGACCCATGGATTGGTCGGGGAGATTGATCTTGATATATATAGAGAGATATTTGTACTTTTGATCTCTATCTTAGGTTGTGGCAGGCTGTGGTTGAGAGACCTATGGATTGGTTGGGGAGATTTATCTTGAGATAGAATGGAAAATACCTTCCTAGCTAAGAGGGAGTGTTTAATTTTTTTTATATATGGTTGGTATTTTCATCGGAAAATTGATAGAGAAAATTTGATTTTTGAAGTTTAATCAAGTCATCCTAAAATGCATCAAGTCAATTACACAATTCAAAAATCCACTTCCTAAATCACAAATAAATAAGAGATCGTTGGAGCTCATTTGGTCATCATCATCACACATCACATTGATACTAAATAGCAAGAGACATTCACACATGCGAAGGAGTTAAATGGGTATTTTTTATATGCATTGACCAACATCTATTATTTTGTTTTAACAATGTAGACTTGGGAGGAAATTCTTCTACTTGACTGATCTATTTCACTATTTAGGAAACCAAAATAACCAGCAACACCCGTCCCTTGAAATAGAAAAGAAAATAACAAACATACCACATACTTGACTACTTGCCTATGGTCATTAAACTAGAACATTATGATTGCTTATAATACTAATGGTCTCCATTAACTTCACATTTTCATAGTCAAGTAGGAAGTATCACACCTTTGATGAGTTCTTGCTTGGAATTGTTTATAGTTGGAGGTTCTCCCAACAATTTAGTTTGTATAGCGATATACAAAATGACCTAGTCTATAATCTTCAAATAAATACCCTTATGTTTCAATGTTCTTTCATTGTATGTTAGATATTATCCTTTGATAACTATTACCTAATTGGAAAAGCAATTCCTTTGGAGTATGTTAATGAGACATTGAGTATTTTCTTTCCCTCTACTCAATGTGCCAACCAATAGTCATTACCCAATTCATTACATTTTTGGGTAACCACTACATATATGTGCCCTATAAAAAATGGAGTGCCCACATGCGGGTTCACTAAATAAGCATAACATACTACATTCAAGCTAGTAACCTTAAGAATTAATAAAATACTCACTAAACCTGGTATATGATATCTAAGATGTGATCAAAATCTAGTGAAATATTTGATTGGTCCTCCTCCACTTATGACAATTCCACAATTATATGTTGACCAATGGAAAGTGATACATGATCCCAACTATTAACTTACTTTATGGATCTATAATTGTCTCATTCACTACTACTACATGGACAATGGGATCAAGAGAGTCCCCTTGTCCATATTTCAATTATGTCATTGCTTGATGTTCAAACTGAATGAAATCCATGACTACATTTATATAAATGTGATCGAAATACATCGACCACCTCCCAAAAAATCTATGAACATGTGATTTCCTCGTTGATTGGTCTTCTCACGTCGCTTCCTCTCCCATAACTGAAAAACACCATTCAACAATGTATTTTACATCTTGAACAAGGGAAATAGAAGTTAACTTCATTTGTTACCTATGTAATAGTTTTAATGCATGAACCTACTCATCATGCTCCCCTTCTCAGTGCCCAATCTCAAAATAGTTCTAAATATGTGGTACCTTGAGTCTTTTATATAGCATACGCAACAATTGAAATATAAGTATGTTTTTCAACTAAGCTTGTGCAACCATCATACCAAACCAAATGTTGATCAATTTATATATTATTCTCTTTCAAATAACTATAAAAAATTAAAAACAATATTGTATATAAATTAAGTTATTTTACTTATATACAAGTGATACTCCTTCCATATAACTCTATTGTGTCATATTTCTATTTGACGTATACCTATATGTAATATGGACCATTATAATACTTTACTTTTAATATTCATATTAACTTTAAATCTCATTTTATAATTATCAGCAAATTTAACCACCAATAAGAATAAAACCAAGCCACCGTGAAAAACATTTCTGCATAATCTAAAATATTTATCTTACCATCAAACCATATGAACATGTTTACCCTAACGATGACAATACAGCATCTAATATCTAACATGAATCTCAATGCATATTGATGACGAAGTGGGATTCAATTTAAAACTCAATGGATGAAATGGAATCCAATACTTTAGCACAATAAAGTTAAAGCAATATTTTATTAATTCTGAAAAGATCATGCTTTAGCATTTTCTTAAACTAATAAAGCGAAGAGTTAAACAATGATGCATGACTAGATTAAGAGAATGTGAAAACCCTCCCCTAAAAATTGCCTACCACACATCACAACATCCTTAGTGGATAAGCATTAAATTAGTTATATTGTATTACAATATTTTTCATGTTTATTATAAAATTTGACAATTTTTTTTTTTAATTATTTTTGAAGAACACATGGGTTCATTATTGAAATATAAACATTTTCAATTATGTAAAGGTGCTATAAAAAGTTGATAGTGAAAGAAGTTGACGAACGCATTTAACCATATTTGGTTATTAAAAAGTTGGCTCTATTAATTAATTGAAAGTAAATGTAAACTGTACATCACATACTAATAAGTTGAAAGTTGAAGCGTAGTAGCCATCGTCACTCAATCCTCATTAATATCTATCCTTCTATTAAATGCACGATGATATATATCAAATGTCGTTTAATAATATGCCGGACATTGCATTCACAATCATAAATTTCATTACGTATGCATTCCACTGACGCTAATATTAACTTGGTGTTATTAATTTTTAATTTCAGGTTGTGTTTTTCAACTTTAATACGCATTTCCCATCTCTGGGTGAAAATTTTACCCTCTGGCCAACAAAAGAACCAATACTCCAAAAATACTTATATAAATGTATTTATGAACAACAAACTATCTAAACTATACCACTCTTGCAAATAAAAGAGATTGCTCGGAATCCAGATTTTCCATCGATATAAAAAAAATTACATGATAGCCATGACCTCTATCTAGTTATTAGTTTTTCTGGCTTCTCTGTTGGCATGTTTTTTGGTTTCTCAGTTGCCGTGTTTCCTGAGGCTATTGTTTTTGCAGACCTAGTTTGTTCTTTTGTATACTTCCTCTTCTTTAGTAGAGGAAATTAACTTTGGCTTGAGATCTTTTTCTGTATGCAAAAGTACTGACATCTATGAATATCTTGTTAAGGTAATATAATCTGAAATAGACATAAGATGACGTAAAAATTTCTCAGATTTTGAATGAAAGTTCTCTTTTTTTAGTCTGAAAAAGAACAAAGAAAACCCAGGCCCTCCCTGCGTTGACATTAGGGAGGCAACACTGCCTTCAAAAATTCTTCTCATCCCCTAAACCCTATGCTAAACTCCACAAGAGGGATGAATCTAGTCTCGATGAATGCCTCACCAAAATCCCTAACCCTAAAATTTATCATAAAACTAGAGGGAATATTTTAATAAAAATATCCTAACTAATATTTCCTCCATGACAAATTCACATTTCAAGTAATTTACATCACATTTTAATTTCATCTTCTTTACAAGTGCATCACATTTACAAGTGCATTCAACGATCATTTACATTTCATTACATTTACACTTGCATTTACTCTTCTAAATGCACTCTAATCACACTTGGTTCCCAACAAGCTCCCAAGACAAATCGTTGGCCAGTCCTGAACCAGGTACAATCTCACGTTCATACTGGCATGTGCTGCCACTGTACGATCCCAATCCACTTCTGAATGTTGAACTGCAAGCTATGCACTAATCTCTACTCTACTCTACGCTCCTTCTTAACGTGCCTTGCCCTTTTTTATGGGCATCCCAACCTCTTGCTCGTAAGACCTTATCTCTCTTCTTGAGTAGGCGTCCCAACCTCTACTTGCGGACCCCACAACTTTCTGCCAATTCACCACTAACTACTGCAATCTACATTCGACCTCTTGCTACTCTCCCTTATTCCACTTCTCGTGACCATCATAATTTCTTGGACTCTTTGTCTTCTCTCACTTTCTGGTGCAATTGGACTTCTCTACTTCTGCTGAGTGGGAGTCTTCAACCACAAAAATTGTCTCTCACCTCTTGTTATTCTGTGATAGCTGAAATACAGTGTGCCAACTGGTTTGCATAGAACAAGCGAGCAACGCTTAGTGGGGTCCTAAGCAAGACTTCCCATAAACTTTGTCCTAGGTTTCATTTTTGTGACGCTTGCCTTATTTATGAGTTGAAAAATAGATAACACATGATACTAGGATAAAAATGACATTAAAATAGGCCCGTTGCAATCAAATTTAGAAATTTTGGGTTCTTCAAGTTCTGGGTTATGGCTCATCCAACCCGACACAATTTGCTCCAAAATTATAAACCCGAATTTCTAACTTTTCTGAGCTTTGTATTTTGGGAGCTCCCCAAGTTAGAATGGGTCGTTACAAAAATTCAAATCCAGTTTGCAAAGGCAACATACATTAATCTCTACAATTGTAATTACGACACCGCTACAACATAGTTTCTCCCTATTGGCCAAATTCTCCTTCCATTTTCT
Organism: Pinus taeda; assembly: GCA_000404065.3. Lineage (NCBI taxonomy): Eukaryota > Viridiplantae > Streptophyta > Pinopsida > Pinales > Pinaceae > Pinus > Pinus taeda. The sequence goes on along the minus strand of APFE031103522.1, from coordinate 49,237 downwards.
TTCTATAATAACCATTTGCAGGTTTCCTTCATATGGTTGGACCTCTTTTTTTTCTTCAGTGGAAAAAAAAACGCTTCTTTCTTTATATTAATAAAAAGGATAGTAAATTTCAAAGTATTCTTTTCTTTCTTTTCATACATCATTTACATCTAGAAAATATCTCATATGTAATCTATTTCTTAAATCACTGAGTTCATAATGTCCAATTTTGTCACAAATATTCAATTTAGTGTTTCCTACACCCTCAAAAAAGAATAATTTGATAGAGTATCGCCTTCTCAAGACCTTCCTCCTGTTATTCAATATTTACATTACATTTTCCCCAAAATTATGGCATAGTCCTATAAAATACCGAATCTACTATGAGTAATTAATGTTGCCATCATTAGTCATGACTCCTTGTTCATAAACATTGAAGTCGAAGTTACCTGGATCCTTATCAATTCTTCTCTCGGAAAGTAAATTCGATCTCCTATTTTTCTCCCTATATATGTGGTTGAAATTGATATGATGGAAGGTGCTTATGAGCGTCCTGATGCGCTTCATCCAGTTATTTAATATAGGTCAATTAAAATTATTGAATCCCTTCACCTAGTCTATGATGCCCTTGGCGTCTCCATATATCTGTATGTGCTCCATACCAAGCCATTTTGTCACAATCAGGACTCCTCACAGGGCTATGATCTCTACTTTATTGTTTGTTCCCAGTCCACCTTCCCACCAAAAGTGGAAAAATTTGTCTAGTTCAATGTCTATGAAAGTACCACACCCACATTTTCTCCTAGACCATACACCATCAAGGAACCCTGCTAGGAATACTTGCCATATATCTATGAATTTTCATTTCCCGTAGCTGCTCCTATTCTTTGATGGTCCAATTTCATTGAAATATGCTACTGCCTTAATGACATTCCCGAACCACTGCGCCATTTTGTTAAAGAATAAGTGTGTTGCGACTATGCTAGATGGTACATATAATGTATAGAGGGAGAAATTTGTAACTTGTGTGGGTTTTGAACCAAGAGCGAAGGTAAGAAGTCAATTAATGATAATGACATAGTGGTGCAATGTTGTAGTATTCCATGAACCCGTCCCCAATTTCCCTCGCAAATAAACAATGGAGAAACAAATGAGCGGTGTCTTCTGTTCCCCTCTTACACAGAAGACAAATGCCTGGACTGAAGAATCCTCATCGATGTATATTGTTCCATGTCAATATTTTGTCATGAATTACCAACCAGCTGAAACATTTAATTTTATTAGGAAGATCCCACTTCCATATGACCTGAGCCCAAATTGGAAAATTATTTTCCTTCTCTTTCCTGGGTAGACTAATGTATACGTCTTTAACCTTTAGAAAAGCCTTCTTAATAATGACCCCCTTGTCATATAGTCCTCTTGTTCACTGACGTTGATGCCTGCATTTCTAAGTTTAGTGATATAGATTTCCCATTCACATGCATATGCATTTGGTATCTCTAATTCCCTTGCCCTCATCCATGCTTTTTGGTCAATCTTATGTAAGTTTTATTGAATTTTTTTTTTGAGAAGGAGTATATATTTTCGATGAATGAAATTAAGGATGTGAACAGATAATAAGTGGTTTTTGATCATACCTTTCATTTCATCTAAGTCGATCTTGATATTGGAACCATCACCAACCTCCCAACAAATGAATCCCAAAATCCATTGTAATATTTTCATCATACTATTCCAAAGGTAAGATGCATTTGTTTTCTTACTTGCCCCACTACTTACCCATGTAGAGAAAGATTGTCTGTACATGTATTTGTCCTTTTTAATAAGTGGCCATATACTAGATATGGACACAACCCTCCACATGTTTTTAATGATCAATGCCATGTTGAAAGTATAAGGGTCTATGATCCCCAACAACCTTCCTCTATTGGTATAGCTATTAGAGACCAATGAACCAAATGTATCTTCCCTAAGAAGCCCAGTTCCGCATCTTGAAATATCTAAAAGTTCTTCTTTTCTTTGAGGAAAACACAATCTCGAATATGCTTAAGTTGTAGTTTCGTGTCCTCATCTGACCTTAGACTCTACCTTGTAGCTTCTCGTGATTACTTTGTACCTTCTCTTCTCACAATAACATTTCCTCCCGTTGGAAGTCTAGCATGAGTGGAAATCAACTCAACATGAAATATTTCTTGATTAACACCGGAATCCATGAAATATAAAGTTGAATTCATCAGTTTAGTACATGATATCAGTCTATGGTGTTGAGTGCTCCTGAAGTTTCAACAAGTGGATGCAAGATTTCTTTTGGATGCCTCAAAGCCTTGTTGACAAAGATGTTCTTATGTATGATAAAGATGTTCTAATGTAATGTTTAACATTTTGACTAAATCAAATCATATAAAAATAAAAAAATTAATGTAATGTAATATAAACATTTTAACTAGGTCAAATTAAAATATAAAAGTACAAAATAAAAATAGCCGAATAAAAATAAAATAACAATAAAAATAAAAATGGTCATGGTATTGACCCATGATATTCACGTGGAATATAACGTATTTAAAGAGGGAAATTAAACCAATGTAGATCCATCTAAGCTCCGGATTTTGGCAAGGTCCAAGAAGGATCAAATCTTTTCATATCCAAACCTCTTTTAGAGTGAAAATATATTTGATCCCTCTCATCACCTAGTAAATCAGGAGCTAAAATAGATCTAAACTGATTATAATTAGTGATATGCATCTGGTGGTCCATGCTCTTTACTAGATCCAATACTCTATATTCGTGAAAACACTCCAACAAATTGAGTTCTAAAGCTCTCGGCATTGAAATCCTCTTTTAAATGAAATTCTATCACCACCCACTACCTCCTTGCAAATGCTACTGTGACCATTTCTCACACACCACTAGAAACTAATATGCCTCCTCGCAACCTACATACTCATTATTCCTCTTCTACGTGGTATCACAACACTCTGAAAGGGCGTGACTCATCTTCAAATGCTATAGGCATCATGAAAGAAAACTGCATTCCCCCTTGTCCTTTTTGATTTGATGAAACTATGTCAAGAAAAGAAAAATTATATCTAGTGAATTGTAAAAACCAGAGTGCGCATGGAAGTGTGCCTTTCATGGTTGAAACTAGAGAAACAATAAAGAACAAAATCTATGTAACTGTATCGTATCTAGCAAGTAACCCTAATGTATCCATAATTATACATTGAAAAGAATATCAAAAAATAAATAACAATGTACGTAATCATGCATACAACACAACAAGATTACTAAAAATTTCTAAATTCCATACCACTATAAAGAAAATGGTCAAGCTGAAGTGACAAATAAGACTTTTCTCACCATCCTTAAGTATACAATTATTGTTTTCCTTTTTCGCTTGAATTCCTTTTTGGCTCGAATCAAATGATCAGTCGATTAATGTGTTGGGACGAAGCAAAATCAGAAGGGCTCATGTCATAATTGATTTTAGCAATTGACACAATTCTCAAACACAACAAATAACTTCATTCACCTGAGAAGAGAGCGCAGACGACAGAACTTCATTGACGACAACTATATTATATAACAACAATAACTTACATGTATCACGACTGTGCATGCACTATGCTGGACAGAATGAAATGTGTTCACAATAATATTATTAGCAAGCAGCAGGTATAAATGATATGATTTGCATTTACCTTTGTCAAATCAGCTTAACCAATGTCGCATCTATTCATATGCACCCCATTCTGGCCTTTATCTATTTCCATTTAGTAGAAAAGATGTCATAGATTTCATAGGTTTCGAAACAAATTCCATATTACCTCACTGAAACTAGTTCTTATGATAAGTCGTCAGTTGGTATATGCCTTAGCCAAAAGCCTATCATATTACCCCACTGAAACTAGTTCTGATGATAAGTTACTCGCTGGTATATGCCTTAGCCAAAAGCCTATAACCCATCACCTTCAGCCTTCAACCTCCAACCTTTCAGAATCTTTCTTACCCAAAGCTTTTTTTCTTGTATATGCCTTAGCCAGAATCCTGTAACTGGTCACCTTTAGCTTTCAACCTCCAACCTTCAGCCAGCCAAGCCCAACCAGGAACCTCCAACCTTCAGCCAACCATGCCCAACCAGGAAGAAGCCATTCTCAAATCGCTCTAAGCAATAACACATTGAAAAAAATGGCCGAGACCATTTAAGCGGGATTTGAGTAGGTGGGTGGGTTGAAGACCAGATATTTCCAAGACCGAACCAACTGATGCCTAAGCCTATGGGTGCAGAAATGAGATGGCCTAATTTCTTTCAACGATATCGAGACCACAAACCAAATCCTTCTTAGCAGATATTTTCCTGCCTTTCTTTTGGTATGGAGCATTCAAACCGAACAACCCAAAATTGCAATTTGAATGCGTGAAGGAAACAGTGGATTAGTCCATCTTCCCTATTATGTGGCGTAGGCTTAAACCCGCTAAGTCAACCGATGCAAATAGAGACTGCTCCACTATGCACTCGAACAACTAACTGCACCCATGTATCAATCACTCAAACACTGATTTCCATTTCTTCAAAGGATTCTATGTGTGTATTTGGGCATATAATATACTTGTGGTCTCAACATGCTCTTTCTCTTTGTTAAAGCTACTCCACCAATTAAGTAACATAGCTAAGGATGCCATCAGCTGATGCACCCTCTTATGAACTCTGTTCTGGTAAGGTTCTCCTAGGCGAGGAAGCAAAGGCACATCAAAGCATTCTTGGTTATTAGTACCAGATCAAGCGACCAATACATGCAAGCATTGTAATGTACACTTTGGGTGATAGTAAGGGTGTACCCCAAGCTATCTTCTGCTCTCCTGGTTGCATCAACAAGGGTTTACTTAGTAGCTTGGTCTCCTCTTTGATGTTAATTAGACAGCCTGAGCTTCATTCCAGGGCAGTAAGTAAGCGCAATAAGGTGTGCAAATGAAAATGTGCGAAGATAATACTAGAGAAATAGAAGATCTTACGCCACTGTAGCAACATCGTACATGCATCCACCACCTGTAATGCAGCTGTGGTTCCACTACAACAACAACCTGCAACCATAGGAAAAACTTTATTTTGGCACCTCAACAATGCTTGGCACCTCAACAATGCATAGCATTTAATAACATCAAACTATTTCTAACATTAGTTGGGATTCCAAAATATTTCTAAAAATGAAGTGACTAAATATAAAATAATATATAGTCCAGCCTCTTTCGCCTTGGGAAGAGGCAAAATAAGACGTTGAAATTGAATGAGAAAAAGATTAATCTCAAAATAATCAAATATGAGAAAAAAACCTTCCCAAAAATAAATACTAACTAATGTCAAACACATCAATGTGATCTAGATGGGGGACTAGTAAGACGTCATTTATTTAGCCAAAGTTAAATCATTAAAATACTAGCTTCAAAGTTTTAAACCACTCATAATAAAGTAAGACTAATAATTTATTTACGAGTATGCAATGAGAAATTAAAAAAAAAATCACCCAACTATGAAAATTAATATTTAATATTTTTCAAATATTGAGACTTGGTAAAATTTAATTTATTGATATAAAATTTAATTTATAAGTTATTTTTATAAGGCTTTATTGATATAAAATTTAATTTATAAGTTATTTTTATAAGGCTGGAATTATAGCTAGTTATGTTAGTAGGGGATTTGAACTTGAATGGAGAAGATACTAGTCATTCAACCCAATCACTCAAGATAATCTAATGAATTGATAATAGTCATTCAACCCAACCACTGGACATAACCTAATAAACTTATATATACATACTGTAAAAATGTCATTTATATATACTAAGCATAGATCCATTTTAAGTACAGATCTAACATGAGCCAAGAGGGATCAAACTTCTTCACTTGCAAACTTTTTTAGAGTGCAAAATACAATGCCTTATTTTTCATTGTTTAAATTGTATTTTTGAAGGCTAAATAGAGTATATATAGGACCAAATAAGCGTTTTAAGCATAAAAACTTAATTTTTTCATGATATTTTTTAAATAATATATAATATATGTGTAATTTACATTAAAATATTTTACATCACATATACATTGAAACATTTTATCAGGCAAATTAAAATTATTTTTTTTTATAATATATCTTTAAGTAATGTTCAAATAATTTTTATTAAAATATTTATTGATAAACTACCTTGAATATTCTTTTATATACAACATTAGAATGTTTTATTTTAACAAATTTTTTTCTATATATAGATATATATGAAGTTGATATCAATATAAATTAGTTAACATAGATCTTCAAATAATTTATTTAAATCTCTTTTGAAATATTTTTGAAAAATATAAGATTTGAACATCTTATTCATAATTTTTTTTACTTCTATTCATTCTTTTTAATTATAGCCAGTGTTATTTTTCTATTTAGAACATAATTTTTAAATTTATTTTAAAGGGGACGCACCCATGGAAAAACTTACATCTCCCTCATATTGGGTTGGGTTGTAAAATAAGCATCTCGGCTCAATGACAATAATTTAATAATTTAAAAAATAAAAAGATTTCTATATTTGAAAATCTAAATTTTTATATATAACTAATATAAATTTTGCTTAATTTAAAAGTTATAATATTAAAAAAATAAATTTCTTAAGATATAAATATTTTCTTCTATTCCTATTTTCTTTACTATTTTTCACTCTGAAGCACTGTCCATTGAGAGTGGATGTGATCGGCTTAACTAGTATATTAGTAGTTGAATGAGAAAACTATATTCTTCAGTTATGTTTTGTGGGTGTTTCACTTTCTAATCAGAAAAATAAGCTGACATGGGCTGGTGGGTTAGTAAGATTACGAAGGGATCGACAATGGTAAGTGAGATATACCCAAAGCTATCTTTGGCCTTGGAATTTCCAGAAAACAGCGTAGTTTTTAGAAATCGTGGTATTGGGAGATCCCTTAAAAATCAAAACAGTTTTGTTGGCTAACCTTGCACAACATAATTTTTCACATGGCTAAACCTTTTTACACAAGGGATTCATTAGCCTGAGCATTTGCATTATGTGCATAAAGGATGTGGAGGATGTCCCTCTTGTCCTTTCGCATCTGCGATATGGGTCGAGGTTTTACTATTATCAAACATGGATATGAATTGGATGCAGAGCTCAAATTGAGAAGTCTTTCCCACCGGTAGGATTCACACAAGGAACATAGTGCAATGCCCTTTATATCAATTGTGAACAAAAAGAAGTAGATATTAGGAGCACACTGTTAAAAATCAATGCATATTATTCTAAGATTGGATTTAGAAAGAAGAGGTAGAACAAGAGACTGATACAGTTTAGGGAAATATGGAGGAATTACATTGTTCATAAAGGAAGTGTAGATATGACACCTACATTGTTATAGAGCCTGGCAGGTTCTACCATTTCTGGTGGGAGGGTAGAATAGGTACCAACAATTGTGCCGAAATCATTATATTGTGGGGTTAATTGTCATATCTCTAAACACACACAAATTAAAGTCTATATAAAAAAATAAAAAATAATTTTTAAACATAGTAATTTATGTTTTCTACCACAATAAAATTTCACATTATTAAAAGACAGGAGTCATAATAAAACTTTGGTAACTCTACCGAATTATATATATTACATCTGGAACGTTCGTTTGGGCTTATCATTTACTCAAGCTCTGTCATGGCTTCGTGGCACGAGCAGGTCGTCCATCTACAGCTGGGCACCTCGAGTTTCAACTCATATCGATGGCGGATAGGAGTTGTCTATAATGCGACTTTTTGGAGATTCCGGTGACGGAATCCGGCGGAAGAAATGAGGTTAAATCTTGATTTTTAGCAGTTAAAATGGTTTTTTAACTGCATATTTGGATTCAACGCCCTGAAAAACCCTTGGGAGCCATTGATTGTGCAGAAACTAGCTATCAAACTTGGGATTCCAATAAATTGCTGCCGGATTTTCACCGGAAAAATCTGCTGGAAAAACTTTCAAAAAGTAGCGTTATAGACTACTGCTGGCGGATATGGGTCTAGGAGCTCTTGGCTATCAGCAGAAGTGCTCATGTTCTTCCTATTAGTCATAGTTGTGTAAAGCCTTCTGGGTAAGCTTTCGGTCTCCAAGGTGTTAGTTTTGAGTGCATGGAAGAATTTGGGTTCATCGAGTCCACTTGATGCTCTGTTCTAGTTTGAAGTTATGTAGGCTATTTGCCTGATTATGATTTATTACTCTTTCAGGCTTGCACTAGTGGGGGGCACCCCCATTGTTACTCGTTATTCCTCCCTCTAGTCGAGGGTTTCTTGCAGACCTGTATCTCAGGTTGCACCGACATAGTCCCTCTTATCTTTTGATTCTACAAGAGCTTCTCGGCTCTCTGAAATGTTAATGTTGTGATGATATCAAAGCTGGCCGAGGCCTTATAATTCTTACCGGTTATGCTACTATGTTTTTCTATTTAAACTTAATATGAGGCCGCGGCCATATAAATTTTTTGGTTGCGCTGTATGGTTTCTATTAAACTTATTTTGGGGCCAAGGCCCATAAAATATGTCTGAATTACGCTAACTTGCTTTATGTTAAGTTTAATTTTGGGAGCCAAGGTCATATAAATTGTACTATATGCTATTATGTTGTTGTTTAGCTTTGGGTTTGCTTATGAATCGTTCTTGTTATCTTGGTAAACATCTATGGTTCATTACATCTATGGTTCATTACAGTTCATCTCGGAGTCATGCATAAGGTTACTTTTTATGTTAAATCGATTTACGAATACAATTTTTTCTTGGTTTTGAGAAAATGTTACTTCTCTTTGAACTCTGTGTGAAGAACTATCGAAACCCTTCGGGCTGAAAATTTTGTGCATCAATGCATAGTTAAGATTGCTATGATTTCCAACTCGAGTTTACTTTTTAGAACATGTTTTTTGCTTTTCTGCTACTCGAATTTGGGTTAGAAATAAAGTTGGGGTTTACTGTTAATGGTCAGGGTTTCCAAGTTTCTTTTTTGTTTATGCTTAATAGCGCGCTGCTTTAAGCAACTACTTCGGTAATTAAATCTTTATCAGGGTTTCCACCCTGAGGATCGGTCTTAGCTAAGGGCCTGGGTGAAATCCTACATGGTTTTGAGGCATGTCTACTAGATATATTTTTTTAATGTACTAGCCCAGATTTTATCTTACATGAATATTTGAGATTATTCCATTTCAGGGTTACACTGGTGTATCGGCTTAGTACTATATTTGAATTCTATGGTATTTTACTTTCTCTCTGGTTCTTTTAACTATTTCCCTTTAAGAACTTGGTATGCCCTCTCTGGTTTATTTTGGATTCCCATCTTTAAAGCTACTTAGTCTACTCAGATAGTAATCCCATCTTAATTATTCTTTTTAATACTATATTCTCTGACACCTCTCAGTTATTACATCAACAACAAATAAATTCTAGATATAATTTAACTATTATTGAATAGTCAATAATCTTGTTTCAAATAACATATATCACTGCCAGTTTTGTACAGTAAAACCCCTACATTTTATGGTTTGCTCTAGTAGGAATACACTAGTCCTATTATAACATTTTCAGATAACTTTATCAGGTTAAGAGCTTTAATTCAGCCTTCCCATGAATAAATATAAACACATGAATAAATTTTGGCTAGAAGATTGATTTTCAGGAGGATTCCACATACCTAAACTTTTCCAAGAAAGATAAAGAAGCTCCAAAGATAAAGTTCACCTTCGTTATCTGCTGCTTTCAACCACCCGACCATGAGATTCATCCTTCAAGACCTAATCTCCCCCCAAGCTTGCTATCAAGACCACTGTCTTCTGCAAGTCTATCACACACAGTGCACATGCTATCTGGTCATCACCAAACTTAGCATTTCCCCCTCTTACCGTCTGACCTTTCAATATGGTTTTTCCTCCCCTCACCCCCTTTTCCTTGTGGTGTTTTCAGTTAGGGGAGGCAGTTAGGGTTTTCTTTTTTTATTGACAACTGCATCTTTCCAACTTCTTAATGAGAAGTTACAAAATCTGATATTACTCAATCATTTCCTAAATTCAGAAATTAACAGTATTATTAATCTAAACAGAAAATAACAATATTATCCAATTTGTTCTCTTACAGTGGTAAATAAAAATATTTACAGTTTTTCCAGGGACATTACATCTTCCCCCCCTGAAATCAAACATCATCCCGATGTTTCACAACCTCAAACAGCTTTGGATAAGATTCATTCATGAGTTGTTCATCCTCCGAGGTGGCCTCATCTGGCCCAAAGTGCTGCCATTGCACTTTAACCTGGGTGATGGCTCGTTTCCGCAGCATTACTTCTCTTCGCTCGAGTATACTCAGCAACTCGACCATGAATTCGCCTTCCGGTTCGACCTAAAACAACAGAGTTAAAGTCAATTTTTCCTTTAACATCTCAATTAACTAGCCTACTTAAAATTCTTCTTTACCTTTATATCCCGCCAAATGACTATGTGCTTGGGATCATAAACATATTTTTTTAATACTAACACATAAAAGACATTGTGGACCCAGATATGGCTTGGTAGGGCGAGCTGGTATGCCACTGACCCAACTTTTTCTAAGACCTGAAATAGTCCACAAAACCGAGGTGCCAACTTGGTGCACCCACTCCACTGTGACGTACTCCTTTTCGCTCAAGTTCTTACATACACATAGTGTCCGTAGTGGGTCCTAAAAGCCTGATCTGATGATATCCAGATCGTAAGTCAATTTTTGAAAACACGGTTGCCCCTTTTACTTGGTCAAATAGTTCGTGAATCCAAAGCAATGGGTACTTGTTCTTAACTGTTAACTTATTCAATTGTCAGTAGTCCATGCACATTCGAAGGGTTCCATCCTTCTTTTTGATGAACAACACGGGGGCTCCCCAAGGCGACAAACTGGGGCGGATGTATTTTTTTTCCAACAATTCCTGCAATTACATTTATAGTTTTGTGAGTTCTGGTGTGCTCATCCGATAAGGGGCTCGGGACACCAGAGCTGCCCTTGGTATCAATTCAATAGTAAAATCTATGTCCCTTTTGGGTGGCAGTCTGGGTATCTCCTCCGGGAATACATCTACAAATTCTTGCACAACTGGAATATTCTCAAAGGTGGCTGTCTTTTCTTTTGCGTTGGCATAATCAAACTGAATAGCATAAATCTGACAACCTTTCCTGATACACTTTTCCAGTTGAGAGGCAGTTATCAGTCGAATCTGTATGGACCTCGGGATGCCTTGCATCTCCCACCCTTCTCCTAGCGCATTCTTGTAGTAGATATTTTTTGTTTTATAGTTTATAATAGACCATCGTTTTTCCAGCGAATCCATGCCTATCAACACATCATATGATCCAAGGGGAAGTATCTTTAGATTTTCCATTAAAGGCTGACTTGCTATTTCCAAAGGGCAGTTATCAACCTTGGCCAACACTCGTCTCTTTGCCCCTGTTGCCAGCTATACTAGCCAGGGGGTTTTAAACTTGACAGACTATAATTTACATTGTTCCACAACCTTAGGACTAACATAACTTAATGTATCTCTAGGATCAATTAAAACATACATGGTATGATTAAAAATATTACCTTCAAATTCCACCATAGTCGGTTGGTAATCTGGCTTATGGTCTTCAAGAGCAACATTAATTTTCGGAATGCTCCGAGCTACATCGGCTACAGTTGATGCTTCGTGAATTTGTGACACCTGATCAATTCATTTTTGATGAGGACAGTTTTTGATGAAATGGGGTCCCCCACACCCCCAACATTGTACTGGGGGCCTTGTTGATCCCTCATTATCGAGTCTTCCAGTTTTCTCACTGATTCTCGATTCAGATGGTGGCTTAATTTTGAACTGGTTTTTGGGCAGATTTCTATTGTTTTTCCCCTTGGGAAACCCTTTGCTAGCACTGCCCTGATTTCCCTTATTTCCTAGTGCAATCTTACTACCTTTCTTATCTGCCCACTTCCTGCCCAAAATTTCACCCTTCTGCTTGTTTTGCTCGTAGCATGTCCTGACCTTTCATATAACCTCATCCATTGTTTTTGGGTTATCGAACTCAATTCTCTCCCTCATAACCATGAGTAAACTATTGATGAACCATTGTACCTTAGCCTTTTCCTCGTGTATGTAGGGTACATATCGTAACAAGGAGGTAAACCAGGTGATAAACTCATCCATAGTTTGATGTCCAAGCCACAGGTCATGAAATTCCTTTGCTTTCTTATCGTAAAATTGTTCCGTCAGATATCTCTCTTTGAAGTATTTCTAGAACTTCTCCCAAGTTATACTTTGCTTGCTCACCCCTCATACAATCTTGACCTCCTCCCACCACAAAGTGTCCTTCTCTTGCAGTTGGAAGATAGTCAACCGGGCTTTTATATTATGATCGTACTCATACAATTGGAAGTATTTGTTCATGTTAATAAGCCAGGCTTCTGCTACTTCTTCCAACTCTCCATCAAAATGTGGTGGTTTTATCATCCGAAACTCCCCTTGCAATTCTATCCACTGTCTTTTTGATGTTGGGTTCCCAGAGGCATTATCTGACTTCTCCTCTCGATTCTCATCCCCACCCCCTATTCTTTCATGCTCTGTATGATAATCTTGTTCTTCAAACGTTCGTTCCTGTTCAGGACTGGGAATGGTCTGGCGATGATTCTGCTTATCAAACAGGCTTTTCATAATTTTTTCCTGTTCCAGTGTTAATCTCGCATTGTCCTCCTGTAGGTGGGCCATCTCACTCTTTAATTCCTGAATTGTTTCTAGTATTGCAAGATTTGTATTGCGAGCTTCCTCTCCTAACTGTACCCATATTTCAAGGTTATTTTCTGGGAATTTTGTAGGCCCTAGGCCAACCATATTCCTATGTGGCACCCTGTATATTCCTCTTATAGACCTGTTGTCATGTTCCTCTGAACTTAGAAAATAATAAATCAACAATAGTTAGAATTCCAAAAGAAAACATAACTAATTTACGGTTCATTTGCCAAAGGTCACAGTGTTATAACCTTGGCTTTGATACGACATGTCATATCTCTAAACACAACCCATTAAAGTCTAAAAAAAAAATTAAAAAAAAATTAAATTCTTAACATAGTAATTTATGTTTTCCACCACATTAAATTTTCACATTATTAAAAGAAAGGAGACATAATAAAAATTTGGTAACTCTACCGACTTAATTTGTCTCAATTTATCAAATGTTAACTATTGGTATTTGGGCCTCATTATAGTCCGTACATTAGGGTACCACTTTTCCTATCTACTGTCAACTGCATTTAATACGATGACAAGTATTTTATGGTAAACATGAATTTCTGCCATTTATATATTTCATCTGGATCATTCGTTTGGGCTTATCATTTACTCCAGCTCTGCCATGGCTACGTGGCACGAGTAGGTCATCCATTTGCAACTGGGCACCTCGGGTTTCCACTCATATCGAAGGCGGAGAGCTCGGGCTTCTGAACCGAAGGCTGGGATCTTTTCAGCGGATTACTCATTCATGTTTGCTGGAGAAGTGGTTCGTTCGGCCCCTTTGCTCTTTGGCGCTTGTTCCTATTCCTTTGCTGCTTTCACCAGTCGGTTCAGTGTGCAAGGTGGAAGCCCTGTCTCAGAGGGTCAACAATAGAAACTGGGTTGCCTCCTTTGAATGGATAATTATCCGAATTCACTCCTGTAAGTATTTCCTGTGTTTAATTTTCTTAGAACTTTTGCCTATTTTTCCGTCAACGGGGTTCTAATCCTAAATGGTTAACTTGCCCCCTATTTGCAGGGATGGTGGATACAGGTCCGGGAACTCCTGGCTATCTGCAGAAGGTGCTCATGTTCTTCCTATTAGCCACCGTTGCGTAAAGGCTTCCGAGGAAGCTTTCGGTGTCCAAGGTGTTAGTTTTGAGTGCATGGAAGATTTTGGGTTCATCAAGTCTGCTTGATGATCTATTCCAGTTTGAAGTTATGTAGGCTATTTGCCTTGTTATGATTTATTACTCTTTCAGGCTTGTACTAGTGGGGAGCACCCCCATTGTTACTTGTTATTCCTCCCTCTAGTCAAGGGTTTCTTGCGGACCTGTATCTCAAGTTGCGCTGACATAGTCCCTCTTATCTTTTGATTCTACAAGAGCTTCTCAGCTCTGTAAAATGTTAATGTTGTAATGATATCAAAGCTGACCGAGGCCTTATAATTCTTACCGGTTATGCTACTATGTTTTTCTATTTAAACTTAATATGAGGCCGTGGTGATATAAATTTTCTGGTTACGCTGTATTGTTTCTATTAAACTTATTTTGGGGGCAAGGCCCATAAAATCTTTCTAAATTATGCTAACTTGGTTTCTGTTCGGCTTAATTTTGGGAGCCGAGGTCATATAAATTGTACTATATGTTGTTATGTTATTGTTTAGCTTTGGGTTTACCTATGAATCGTTCCTGTTATCTTGGTAAACATCTATGGTTCATTACAGTTCATCTCAGAGTCATTCATAAGGTTACGTTTTCCGTTAACTTGATTTATGAATACAATTTTTTCTTAGTTCTGAGAAAATGTTACTGGTCTTTGAACTCCGTGTGAAGAACTATCGAACCCTTCGGGCTGAAAATTTTGTGCATCAATGCGTAGTTAAGATTTCTATGATTTCCATCTCGAGTTTACTGTTTAGAACCTTTTTTTGCTTTTCTGCTACTCAAATTGAGGTTAGAAATAAAGTTGGGGTTTACTATTAATGGTCAGAGTTTCCAATTTTCTTTTTTGTTTCTGCTTAATAGCGCACTGCTTTAAGTAGGTACTTCGGTAATTAAATGTTTGTCAGGGTTTACCACCCTGAGGTTCCGTCTCGGCTTAGAGCACGGGTGGAATCCTACAGGGTTTTGAGGCATGTCTGCTAGATAACTCTTTTTAATGTACTAGCCCAGATTTCGCCTTACAGGGTTACACCGATGTATTTGCTTAGTACTATATTTGAATTCTATGGTATTTTACTTTCTCTTTGGTTCTTTTAACTATTTCCCTTTAAGAACTTGGTATGCCCTCTCTGGTTTATTTTGGATTCCTAGTTCTAAAGCTACTTAGTCTACTCAGATAGTAATCCCTTCTTAATTATTCTTTTTAATACTATATTCTCTGACACCTCTCAGTTATAACATCAAAAGAAAATAAATTCCAGATATAATTTAACTATTATTTAATAGTCAATAATCTTGTTTCAAATAACAAATATCACTACCAGTTTTGTACAATAAAACCCCTACGTTTCATGGTTTTCTCTAGTAGGAATACAGTAGTCCATTATAATATTTTCATATATCTTTATTAGGTTAAGAGCTTTAATTCACCCTTCCCATGAACAAATAAAAACACATGAATAAATTTTGGCTAGCAAATTAGTTTTCAGGAGGATTCCACATACCTGAACTTTTCCAAGAAAGATAAAGAAGCTCCAAAGATAAAGTTATCCTTCGTTATCTGTTGCTTTCATCCACCCGACCATGAGATTCATTCTTCAGGACCCAATCTCCCCCCAAGCTTGCTTGCAAGACCACTGTCTTCTACAAGTCTATCGCACACAGTGCGCATGCCATCTGGTCATCACCAAACTTAGAATTTCCACTGCTTATCGTTTGATCTTTTAGCATAGTTTTTCCTGCCCTCACCCCCTTTTCCTTGGGGTGTTTTCAGTTAGGGGAGGCAGTTAGGGTTTTCTTTTTTTATCGACAACTGCCTCTTTCCAACTTCTTAATGAGAAGTTCCAAAATCTGATATTACTCAATCATTTCCTAAATTTAGAAATTAACAATATTATTAATCTAAACAGAAAATAACAATATTATCTAGTTTGTTTTCTTACAGTGGTAGATAAAATATTTACAACTTTTCTAGGGACATTACATTCATTGTATTGTGGGGTGTTGTTATCCGTGTAAGGACCTGTAGTGCTTGAACGCGCTCCCAGCTTGAAGTGCGATGACAAACAAAGAAGTGCGAGCTCAGACTTATGATACAAGGGAGTTATGTTATAATGCGAAGTGCATAGGAAGAGAGCGAGTCGTTTATATATGCGTGGGAGTGTGGAGGAGCACCCACGAAGCCGACTTACAAATGTAGCTGGTCAACCGATGGTTGTGGGCGTTTGCAAGAAGGTCGACTCATGTTTAAGTGTATTTGCGATGGAGATGAGGGCGTGGGCAAGTCGGTTGGGTAGCCAAGACTTCGCCCTACCACTCATATAAATTAGCACGCATGGAAGCTCATTTGGAAATCGCATCATCACTCAACGAACTCACTCATGAAGAAGAAGGCGTAGATCTAGTGTGTAGAAGCAGCAAGAGGTAAAGGCGCAGAACTTGGGTGATGCGCCCGTTCTTGGGCAAGGCCGCACGGAGATAGCATCGTCTCTTGGTTTTGGGTGAGGGCGCGGGTAGAGGTTGCCCACCGGTTGGAGAAGGGCGTGCATGGGTGTGGCGCCTAGTTGTGCGAAGGAGCGCCTGATGGTGAAATGAAGGCGTGGGCGCCGGGTTTATGCGATGACTTGGCACGGGTTCTTGGGTGACTTGGGTGAGCGCCCGCTCGTTGTGCAAGTGTGCATGATGTGACTTTTGGTGAAGTGTTGAGATTGTGAACAAAGGTGTGACTCGTGCAGAGGCGCCCGTGTGTGGTGACTTGGTTACGACAAGGTGCGCCCAAGATGGGCAAACAACACGATCGTGCGACGAGGTGAACGAAGGGTTGGTGAGTCGTGCGATGACCGTGCAAAGGTGCTGACGAGCTGGGCAACCGAGTTTGCCGAAGTTGAAAATTGGCTAAGTGTAAATTTGGAGTTTCCCAAGATTTAACTTGTACTTTGTAAAAGTGAATATTGTATAATATATTGATTCGGGCAGACTCATATTGTAGGGAGTTGCCCCTCCCTCTATACTGTTGTGCATTTCTCTTGTATAACGTTGTTTATGTGAATGTTATGGGCTTTCACTTGTATAAAGGATAAAAGAATAATACTTGGTAACAAAAATAAAACTAAGTATAGAATGTTAGGCATAGTCTACAATCGTAAGTATTGGTGAAAAGAAAACGATTGGTAGTGCCGCACCTTGCTATAAGCGGTTGAAAGACTACCGCGGGTGTAGGGGCATGATAGTTGGTATCACAGCTGGCTGATGACGGGTTGACGATGAAGTGCTAATCCCACTGCATTATCGTGACAGTTGGTATCAGAGCTAGTGAACTGAATCAAGGAGCTGATTCTACGAAGATCGAAAGCTTGAAAGGAAGTTCAAGTTTTTCAGGTGACAGTTGGAATATCAGGGTGATTCAGGTGAATGGTGAAACGGGTTTAGCAGGGGTGAAGCATTGTGCTTGAACCAAGCTGAAAAACAAGGCATGGCAAGTTTGGAAGAATGCAAAGGGAAGCTCTTTCTTTCCTTATACATGTTGAAGCGGATGAAATAAGAGAATCCTCGGATTCGAAAGGAACCTGAAGTCTTGGAAAAGAATGTTGAAGAGGAACTTCTTCAACTTGGTTGGACAATGGAGCAAGATCAAGTTGCAGATTGTGTTAACAAGGAAGAGGAAGTCGTGATGATTAAGGATGTTGCAGATGTGACAACAATGGAGGATGAACTTGAGATCGATCAAGTTGGACTAGGATCGTGCAGTTTACAGACATGGATGGATGAGGGTACTCACATAGAGGAGCCTCATGATGATGATGAAGTAAGTATTGATACTTATGTTTCACTTGAGCATTTGGTAGATGAACCATATGCAGGGAAGAGCAAAAGCAGTTTGCCGATGCTAGGGAGGATCTTACCATGGATGACTATGGTGAAACCTTGTATGGAGAAACAAGGATTGTTGATTGTTGCAAGACTTGTTGGGGTTGTTTGTGACCTTGTGGTAGAAGGTACAAAGGCCCGTGACAAGGGAGGAACATGATGATCATTGCAAAGGATTGGGTCATGCTTTAGCCACATAGAGAATTGGTTAAGTGCCCGGCATGACCCATGGACAGATTAAGGAGGGCACACACTTGAGTATGATGATACTTGGGTGGACTTCTCATGGCCGGACCAAGAGCAAGTCTTGGTGGAACCTTTAGTGGAGGAGCTATGATGGAAGGGATTCAAGATGATGATGATAAGGTTGGGTGACCGAGTTCACTAGACCGAAGATTGCAGACTTGGATGAGGATGACCAATTGTTGTGATGGATCTACTTGGTTGGACTACATGGGCAACTTAGTCATGGACATCAGGTTGGAGACATGGAGCATGGCAGTCTTATGCAGGGACATTGTGAAGGAGCACTTATAGAGGTGTCATATGGGCATCCAATGAGGAGTGCTAAGGCAGGGATGTTGTGCAAGTGGATTTTCTAATGTGACATGGAGATGTTTTACTTATGAGCCAATGGAGAGTTTGTGCACTTATGTATAACAAGGCCATGGACTTGGATGGAGTTGTGAGCAGACTATGGAGCATTCCTACTACATGGAGAGCTGAGGTATCTTGCGGAGACCTTTGGGCCGAGACTTGTATGCTTGCTATATGTTGGTTGGAGATGACTCATGGAGCTCATGATGACATGAGGTTGTGACTTTTGGGGGCTTCATATATGATGGACTTAGAGGATCTTATGCATTAAGGAGCTGAGGTCAAAGACTTTAATGCAGGATGGGGTGCATACTTTCAAGTACATGTATGGGAATGGCTTGAAAAAGTGGAGGATCGATATGAGATACTTTGGAGTGATGGAGTTACAACGATGATGATGCCTTGGTGGTAACACTTGGGCATGGGTTGAGCCGAGACTTAACCACTTTTGACACATGGGAGCTGATTGATCTATGATCATGGGAAACACATGGACAAATGAGATAGGTGTATACTTGTTTATATGGCAGACTCGAGGGATGGCACATACATATATGATGGAGGTTGCTTCATGGACCTAGATGTGGCACATCGAGAGCTGGAGTTTGATGAGATGGTCTCTTCATATTGAAGAGGCACACATATGGATGAAGATGTTGGGGTAGATGTGGCTGATTTCATGCAGCACATTAGTACCAGACATCATGGACAACATGTTGCAGATGAGATGAGGACTACTTCATGGACCTGAGCATGGCTTACACTTGTATGGAGATGGATTCTTGATCGAGTTGAGGATGTGACAGGATGTTCTGAGAAATGACTGATGGTGGCATAAGGATGTGCATTCTCATGGTTTGAGCGTGATAGTTGTATTGATCACCCAACTAGTTCAAACATGGGGTCCGGAAGTGTACAGAGATGTGTTAGAATTATGTTGGAGTATCATGGCAGCAATTCACATGAGGACGACACATGGCGAGGTCGACACGATATGTTGTAGGAAGCATGTAGCTAGAGATGGAGTGACCAGCCTTCCACGATGGGGAGCAGCATGTGGAGATTGTGACAGGGTGGTCGATGTTCATGGATTGAGATGATTTCCGATGTACAACATAACGATGGGGTGTTTACCTTGGTATGGTGATCTTGGTGACAGATGCTTGCCGAGACGAGACATGATGGAGATGGTAGTTCTACATATGTTGCAAGGATGGTTGCAGTATGTGGAGGAGTTGACATCATGGATGAGACAGTTGTTGATGATCTTGGTGGATGGCTACCAGGATGGCATGTTGTCGAGGACAACAACGACTTCAAGGGGAGGAATGTAAGGACCTGCAGTCCTGAATGTGTCTGCCCAAAGTGCGACCGTGGCCGAATGAAGTGCGACTGCGGTTGGAGCAGCATATGTGCGAGCTCAGACTTGTGTGAAGGCATTGTGGCATAATGCGAAGGCATGAGAGGAAAGCGAGTTGGTTTATAGAGGCGTTGGGAGCATGAATGCTCAACCTATGGCCGACCCACAAAGAGACAAAGGCCAACATGAAATTAATGGCTTTTGCGATGATGTGAGGGCGTGGGGAGGTTGGCTGGGCAAGCCACGACCTCGCCCTATGACGGATATATATTGAGGAGCATTGGAGCTCATTTGAACAAGCATTCATCGCTCAACACATAAAAGCATATTTGCTCATGTGAGAAAGGTGTAGGTCTAAGTGCGTGGAATCTAAAGAGAAAGACGGAGATTTGGGGCGATGCGCCCATTCTTGGGTAAGGCCACATGAAGGAGAAACGCTTGACTCGGTTTTGGGTGAAGGGCGCGGGCAGGGTCGCCTGCCGATTGGAGGAAGGTGTGCACAATGTGTGTGGCACCCGGGTGATGTGTAGGAGCGCCCGACAGTGAAACGTTGGTGAGCGCCCAGTTTGTGCGACGACTTGGCACGGGTTCTTGGGTGACTGGGGTGAGCGCTCGCCCGTCGTGCAAGTGTGCACGGTGACTTGGTGAAGTGTTGAGATTGTGCACTGAGGTGTGTCTCAGGTGGAGGCACCCATGTGTGGTGACTTGGAGGCGTGCCCAAGTTGGGCAAACAACATGATTGTGCGACAAGGTGAACGAAGGGTTGGTGAGTCGTGTAGCGACCATGCGGAGGTGTCGACGAGCTAGGCAATCGAGTTTTGCTGAAGATTGTAAAATTGGCTAAGTATGAAACTTGGGGTTTCCAAGTATACTTGTAAAAGCATGTAATATTGAAAGACTGTATAATATATTATCGGGTAGACTCATTGTTCAGGGAGTTGCCCCTCCCTTTATACTGTGCAATTGTGTTCTTCATGTGTAATTGCCGATGTTAATGAATGTGTATGGGTGTTCATTGGTATAAAGGAAACATTAATAATACTTGGTTGCAAAACACAAACTAAGTAGAAGTAAGTGATTAGGCGTAGTCCATGAACATAAGTATTGGTGAAAAGAAAGCGTTCGGTGGTGCCGCACCTCGCCTAGCACGGTTGGAAGACTACCGTAGGCTGGGGGCGTGGCAGTTGGTATCAAAGCAGTTGATTCGGGGCATTGAAGATTGAAGCTGCTACACACCTCCACTGAAGTGAGGTGGTATCAGAGCTCGGTTGGAGCTGGTGTTAGAGCAAGGTTGCTCGTGAAGACAATGAAGCGGGTATTTGTAGGTGAAGGAAGCTATTTCACATAAGTGGAACAAGGGCTGGTTCAGGTTGCAACCATCTTGGTGAAGCTGTTGTATGGTCGAAACTAGATTGCAAAGAAGAAGGAAGCTATTAGCAATGGCAGCTGAATCTCAGGCTGGGTCTAGTCACAGTGCGAAGGACACTACTATTGGGTTCATTGAAAAAGTGTTGGAGAAGATGGAGGACATGGAAGCCTTCTGGACTAAGAAGATGGAATTGATCAAGAAAGATCAAGAGGCCAATTCGAAGATGAAAGAAGAGCTCGAGGAACTCCAGACTCAACACGAGTACACTGATCTTATGTGTACATAACTTGAAGTAAGGGTCAAGGAGGTTGAAGAGGCAAGAGACTGAGGTCTTGCAGAGATCATGGACTTGCAGAAATCTCTTAACAAAGCCAGAGAAGAGATCGTGGTGTTGAAGAACGCTGTGAGGCATAACTCAGGTCGAGGATTGCCTCATGTGAAAGTCAAGGAACCAGAATCTTACTATGGTACAAGGAGTGCAAAGACTCTTGGCAATTTTCTATGGGACATGGAGCAATACTTGGAACGATTAGGTCTATCTTATGATGAGACGAAGGTCAAGGTAGTTGCTCAGTTCTTGACAAAGGATGCTAAGATGTGGTGGTGAAGACGAATAGATCAGATTGCCAATGGCAGTGCTGGTGACATTACTTTGTGGGATGAGATGAAGAAAGCTTTGCAGACCCATTTCAATCCTCAAGATGAAACGTGGGAAGCAAGGATGAAGATAAAGTTCATAAAGTAGATAGGGAACCTTCAAACATATTAGCAGGAGTTTGCAAGTGCAGTTCTGGAATTTCCTGACATGGCGAAGAGGGACAAGGTGTTCAATTTCATTATTGGGTTGAAGCCTTGGGCACGCAATGAAGTGAAGAGGCAGAGGATTAAGAACACTTGAAGAAGCTTTTGCTGTTGTGGACAGGTTGGTGGAGCATTATGATGAGACTTCTGATGATAGGAAGAAGAAGTTTGACAAGCCGAAAGAGAAGAAGAAAGAGGATGCTTCGAAATCAGATGACAAGTCGAAGACGAAGAAAGCCTTGAAGTGTTGGATATGTGCTGAACCACATACGCTGAAGAATTGCCCTTCTAGACCGAAAGTGGCTACAATGGCACAATCTAATGCGAAGAATGAAGAAGCTTCTGTGGGGATGATGTAGATACTTGGTGCCGCTACTACTACAGAGGTGATCTCTCGGAGGGATCCTGAGAGGAACAAGTTGGAATATGTTCGGATGAAGGTTGGAGGTGCTGATATACTCACTATGGTGGATAGTGGGGCCTCTCACAACTTCATGGGAGAAGATACTATGAGAAGAGTTGGGATGAAATTTGTACCGGTGAAGGCACAGATGAAGACAGTCAATTCTCCTCTTGAGTGTGTTCTTGGTGTAGCTGAAAAGGTGGACACAATAGTTGGTGAGTGGATAGGGAAGGTCAACTTTACTAGAATGCAAATAGACGACTATGAAGTTGTGCTGGGAATGGAATTCTTGAAACAATTTGATGCTGTGATTGTTCCACATTTGAAGAGGTTGTACATTTACGATGGAAGGGCAGATGTACCCATTGGTGTACTAACCATTGGAGTGACAAAGCCTAATTGTAAGTTGGTATTGATGCAAATGGAGGACGAGAAGCAAATGGAAGAGATGAGTAAGTGGTTGTCCATCGCTGAGACAAAGCTTACTGAACAGTCATTGGTCATCAGGACTCTTTCAAATAGTATCTTGGATTTGTCAAGAAGGCTAGAAGTGGTCGAGAATGATGATGATGATGATGAGGCATATGTGAGGCTGAATGTCTGGGAGGAGGATTAAGTCACTTATCTATAGAGGATGGAGATAGAAAATCCTGACAGATGGATTGAGTTGATTAGTGAGGGTGAGCCTTCAGGCTCTACTCCCTCCATATCTTCTTAGATGAATAAGAAGATGGGGCTCATTGTTAGCTACTCATGGCAGTGAGTCCTTAAAACAGGTTGAGCAGGTATGGCAGATGGTGCAGCGATGGCTTGGCATCAAGCATCATGACATGTTGCAGATGGGATGGAGTTTCCATGGACCTAAGCATGATGGTGAGATTCTTGGTGAGTCCAGGATGTGGTAGAATCCGAGATAGACTAGTGAAGGCATAAGGATGGACATTCTTATGATTTGAGCGTGACAGTTGGACTGATCACCCAACTAGTTCAAGTCATTGGGGCTAGTAGTGTACCAAAGAGATGTTGACATTAGGCAGGCAGGGAGGAGAACAGTTCACGGGATGAGGATGACACATTGTGGAGATGGTAATTCTACATATGTTGTAGGGATGTTTGCAGTATGTGGAGGAGTTGACATCATGGACTGAGGATGAGACAGACATTATGATCTTGGTGGATGGCTACCAGGATGGTATGTTGTCAAGGACGACAACGACTTTAGGTGGAGGAGGATGTAAGGACCTGCAGTGCTGAACGTGTCCGCCTGAAGTGCGACAGCGACCGAACGAAGTGCGACTGCGGTTGGAGCAGCATATATGCGAGCTTAGACTTGTGCGAAGGAATTGTGGCATAATGCGAAAGCATGAGAGGAGAGCGAGCTAGTTTATAGAGGTGTGGGGAGCATGAATGCTCAACCCACGGCCAACCCACAAAGAAACAAAGGCCGACATGAAATTAATGGCTTTTGCGATGAGGTGAGGGTGTGGGGAGGTTGGCTGGGCAAGCCACGACCTCGCCCTATGACGCATATATATTGAGGAGCGTTGGAGCTCATTTGAACAAGCATTCATCGCTCAACACATAAAAGCATCTTTGCTCATGTGAGAAAGGCGCAGGTCTAAGTGCATGGAAGCTAAGGAGAAAGTCGCAGATTTGGGTGATGCACCCATTCTTGGGTAAGGCTGCATGAAGAAGAAACGCTTGACTCAGTTTTGGGTGAAGGGTGTGGGTAGGGTCGCCTGTCGGTTGGAAGAAGGCGTGGACAGTGTGTGTGGCACCCGGGTGATGTGTAGGAGCGCCTGGCGGTGAAACGTTGGTGAGTGCCCGGTTTGTGCAACGACTTGGCACGGGTTCTTGGGTGACTCCAATGAACGCCCGCCCATTGTGCAAATGTGCACGGTGACTTGGTGAAGTGTTGAGATTGTGGACGGAGGTGTGTCTCGGGTGGAGGCGCCCATGTGTGGTGACTTGGAGGTGCATCCAAGTTGGGCAAACAACACGATCGTGCGACAAGGTGAACGAAGGGTTGGTGAGTCGTGTGGCAATCGTGCGGAGGTGCCGACGAGCTACGCAACTGAGTTTTGACGAAGATTGTAAAATTGCCTAAGTATGAAACTTGGGGTTTCCAAGTATACTTGTAAAAGCTTGTAATATTGAAAGACTGTATAATATATTATTGGGCAGACTCATTGTTTAGGGAGTTGCTCCTCCCTTTATACTGTTCAATTGTGTTCTTCATGTGTAATTGCCAATGTTAATGAATGTGTATGGGTGTTCATTGGTATAAAGGAAACATTAATAATACTTGGTTGCGAAACATAAACTAAGTAGAAGTAAGTGGTTAGACGTAGTCCACGAACATAAGTATTGGTGAAAAGAAAGTGTTCGGTGGTGCCGCATTTCGCCTAGCACAGTTGGAAAACTACCGTAGGCTCGGGGGCGTGACAAGGAGGATGTAAGGACATGCAGTCCTTGAACGCGCTCCTGGCTTGAAGTGTGATGACAAACGGAGAAGTGCAAGCTCAGACTTACGACACGAGGGAGTTATGTTATAATGCGAAGTGCGTAGGAGGAGAGCGAGATGTTTATATATGCGTGGGAGCGTGGAGGAGCACCCACGGAGCCGACTTACAAACATAGCAGGCAAGCCGATGGTTGTGGGCGTCTGCAAGAAGGCTGACTCATGTTTAAGTGTATCTGTGATGGAGATGAGGGCGTGGGCAAGTCGATTGGGCAGCCAAGACTTCGCCCTGCCACTCATATAAATTAGCACGTAGGGAAGCTCATTTGGACATCACATCATTGCTGAACGAACTCGCTCATGAAGAAGAAGGCACAGATCTAGTGCGTAGAAGTAACAAGAGGTAGAGGCGCAAAACTTTGGTGATGCGCCCATTCTTGGGCGAGGTCGCACGGAGATAGCACCGTCTCTTGGTTTTGGGTGAGGGCGCAGGTAGAGGTCGCCCATCGGTTGGAGAAGGGCGTGCACGGGTGTGGCGCCTGGTTGTGCGAAGGAGCGCCTGATGGTGAAATGAAGGCGTGGGTGCCTGGTTTGTGCAACGACTTGGCACGGGTTGTTGGGTGACTCGAGCCCGCCCATTGTGCAAGTGTGCAGGTGTGACTTTTGGGGAAGTGTTGAGATTCTGAACAAAGGTGTGACTCATGCAGAGGCGCCTGTGTGTGGCGACTTGGTTACGACGAGGCGCATCCAAGTTGGGCAAACAACGCGATCGTGTGACGAGGTCAACGAAGGGTTGGTGAGTTGTGCGACAACTGTGCGGAGATGTCGACAAGCTGGGCAACCGAGTTTGCTGAAGTTGAAATTGGCTAAGTGTAAATTTGAGGTTTCCCAAGATTTAACTTGTACTTTGTAAAAGTGAAGATTGTATAATATATTGATTCGCAAACTCATATTGCAGAGAATTGCCTCTCCCTTTATACTATTGTGCATTTCTCTTGTATAATGTTGTTTACGTGAATGTTATGGGCTTTCACTTGTATAAAGGATAAAAGAATAATACTTAGTAACAAAAATAAAATTAAGTATGGAATGCTAGGCGTAGTCTACAATCGTAAGTATTGGTGAAAAAAAAACGATTGATAGTGCCGCACTTTACTATAAGCGGTTAAAAGATTACCGCAGGTGTAGGGGCGTGACAGTGCGGGTGTTGTAGTGGCTTTTCTCCTCTTTTTCTTTCTTCCACTTGGCCAGACCAAAACCTGCCACAAGAGCATTGAGATTGGAGTCCAACAGCACATTTGCAGCTTTCAAGTCCCTGTGAATTATGCTCGGCTTGGCGAATTCGTGCAAATAAGTTAGACCCCTGGCTATGCCCACTGCAATTTTGTAGCGCTCCGGCCATGGCAGCCATGTTGATTTATGCGGATTAAAGAGACAGTCGGCCAAATTGCCGTTCTCCATGAAATCAGAAACAAGAAGCTGTTCGCTAACCTGCCCCTCTTTGTCGAATTCGAAGCAGTAGCCTCTGATAGGAAGCAGGTTGCGGTGCTTAATCCCGCTGATGACACGCAGTTCATGGCTGAAAGTATCGTCTGCTTCTTTGTGGAGTACTTTAATCTCTTCACAACTATTCGCGTCCCGTTTGGCAGGATTCCTCTGTGGACAACGCTAAAACCCCCTTCGCCGATCACGTTCGCCACCGCGAAATTCCCCGTGGATTCTTTGATCTCCGACAGGCTGAGGAATTTCAGACGTGTTGTGGAGCTCAATAGTTCGTGTCTCTGCATGAATTTCATCCGTTTCAATTTCCAGAGACTGGTCTTTCGTCAATTTAAACATAGGCAGATGCTCAATCCAAGAACCAATATTCCGACTGCGGGAATTATGGCGATAAAGTACCATTTCAGAAATCTATTTCCTCTCTTCGGTTCCGCAAAGGTTGCCAACGACGATACATTCTGTACGCTTAGAAGGTAGTAAGCGGCATCCGGACCAAGATCGTCATAACAGTTAATGCCTCCTGCGACATAAATCAACAGAAACATTGGGCAATTCGATTTTCCTACGGGTTCTTTGTTCAGCGACCTGAGAGCCATCCCCATGGCACCTAAGCATTTATCGGGCTGAAAAATTCCCGCGCAAGATCCGTTGCAATTCACCTTCAAGCCCGTCGTATCCACCCTGCTCTCGAAGGTCGTTAGATTGTCAATACCGAGACAGGTGCCTAGATCACAGACAAAACTTTCGGACCTTACATTGCAGCTCCTGAACATGTCGGCTCCGATCCCTGTCCAGACTTGTACTAGCCTCTGTAGTTCGTTCAAACATACACCTGCCATCTGGTTGTCGGGCAAGAGGAAAGAACGGTTGTAGTGCATCCATGAAAAGTGAAGGATCTTAATTAAATCGTTGATGCTTTGGCAGCAATGAGTTTTGTCTGGACGTAAACATTGCTGAAGCATCCATATCTGAGCGTCAACCTCCGCGGTTATGTTCAATGGACATGACATGTTCAAGGCCTCCACCTTAATTGCTGCCGAAGTAATCCAAAATATAAAACATAACAACAAGCCCTTCTGCGTAACATCTTTCAGCAAACTGTTTCTTGCACAGAGACCCATATCAAGAGATTAAAATCGTATGGCAGAGCTCGAAATTTGTAACAAGCAAAAAGTATTTCAGAAACTATGAATTCGTGCTTTTTCAACCAAGCATTAACTGAACCTAGAAGTACCAAGCAATCGAATTAATAGCAGAGAACTCTGCCACTGGTCAACACAAATTAAGAATAATGGAGTAGGTGTAGATTCCATGTAATCAACAGACGCCACTGAATTTAGTATGTTTCATATTTCTGATTTATTTCAGGTCGGCTACTCATTATCTCCTCCATAGCGTCAATACGTAGGGTGTTGCCAACGCGTTTGTCGCCCGTAGACTTTAGACGCGGTAATGACCCGAATGATTTGCGAATCGAGTTCAAAAAATATTTTCATCGCCTAATCCAATTTTTCTGCGTGGCACCTTTCGAGCCAACACATTCGGTAGCGATATAGATATAAGATATATAGATATATGCAAAGGGATTATAGAGGTCCGGAAGAAATGATTTTTTCATGTTATTTATATATATATATATTATATATATTTTTGTTTATTTTAATTAAAATGTGATAATAAAAAAAATTAAAAATTAAGTTTAAATCGTTTAATTTGTCTGAAATTTTCAGGGTGCTGATTACATTGTGGTGAATTTACGTTAAAATTAAACTATTCTAATTTTAAATACTTTATAATTGATAATTATTTTAATTTGAGCAAAAAAATTTAAAATGAAATGTATAATTAGGCCGATAGGCCTTCCTATGCATCAACAATTGTCAACACTTTTACTTTGCTCCGTTGGATCAGGTGAGACACTTTCAACCATTGATTTGAAGTGTGATTACTTTTTCCAAATATAAGATGAGTTGCCTTCTTTTCACCTTTGAGTGCAAGATATTTTCACTGCTTTTTTGGATTCTTTTATATCTTTTTCCCATTCTTTTATGTCACTCTTGGCCTCAGAATTAATGGTTTTTTGGTCTGCCAGTTGTTGTTGCTGTTCTTCTCCCTGGCTTTTGGCAAGCACGATTCTTTTTCCCTGATTTATTTATTTATTTTATTTTTATATGGTTGAGCTGTAATGATGAACGTTGACGTTGTTAAAGAATGGCAGACGGTAAACGATGTTATGCTGGCAATGACTTCAGTCGGGATCCTGCGGTATATGGAACACGAATACGGTCTATAGAAGTAGATCTTTAATCTTTTAAAGGGAATGGGGGGTTTCCAGCACACCCAATGCATATTTGGTATTAAAAGGCTCTGGGACAGAATAATGGTTATAATTATAAAATGTCAGTTGCCCTCTTTTCAGTCTTTTAAATAAAATCATTCTTGATGGGAATTATTATTCTGAATGTTGTAATTAATTGAAGAAGCCAAGGCCGAAGGAATTTGAAAATCAGAAGACAGGGAATTTGATGGTAACAAGCATCTTCCATCGAATCTGCACGTGCGATCGACGATTTTAGTGAATACAAGACCTGTTCCAAGACTTCATGTACTGCATTTATCTCCCCTTCTAATTTCTGCAATTACAAATTCTTGCTTTGCAGGAATGATCGATTCTTGCAGCTTCCCTGTGACTTTTTCACAAGTTATTTAAAATCTATGAATTGTGGACGGCAGTTGGCATGAAAACTTCTTATTGCAATTCGCTATATTTACAGGATGTGGTCGACATGATGAAATCTGGCAGGAGTGGAGGAGCAAGGTGGGGGAATAACTTAGGGTATATGATCCTTCGTCTTCCCATGGTGAAACAGCAGAATCCCTTGGATTATGTTCTCAATGCAACTACCTTGACAAGGAGAAAAAAGTTATCTCTGGAGGCACCTTTTACTTATGCCAGTGGGAAACTACTGATGAAGCTTGCAGGTGTCAAAGTATCCAAATCTATACATGTCTGCATGAAAATTACTGTATTATTACTATTATTTAAATTTGGGGTTAATGATGATAATGGATGACAGGCGGCTACCGCTGTGACATACAGAATGATCTCACACACAAGTATTTCTTTCTCCAACATAGTTGGGCCAGTAGAGGAGGTGCAACTTTTTGGTAATCCAATTGTTCATCTGATTCCAACGGTGTCTGGACACCCTCATGTATGACATATGGACGAAGAAGTATTTCTCTGTATTGATATGGTTTAATAATTAGTGGAAAATTTTGATTGAACTGATGATTTTGTTGTGCTATCCTGGGTTTTGCAGTCAGTAACTATGCACTTTCAGAGCTACATGGAAAAAGTGGTACTGGTGGTGAATGCGGCTTCGAAAGTCATTAGGGATACGAAACAGTTGTGTATCAATTGCGTGGAAGCTTTCCATCGCATGAAGCAGGCAGCCATTACAAACACTCAACATACCATGTAATTTGTTATAGAAAATGTTTGCACTCAGAGATTACAACTTTAAATCTAAAAGGATAGGGTATTTCGATTTTAATAAAAAGGATACTCCTGACTGTTCAAAAGTTGGAAAATAATCGATAAAAATATAAATGGCAAAGGTTTTTGGATTGTTCAATCGATTGGTGCTCAGTAGTTGTGAATAATTTGACTCGGCTCTTTCTTGAACAGAATCTATACCGCCCTTACAACCAAAATTTATGAATGCAGAGAAGGATGAATTTCTATTTTGACCTGAGAAAATGATAGATCTTTAAGTAATTAAGCATGTAGCGATCTAAGAGATAGAGATGAGTTCAAGCCAACCAACCACCCAAATTTTATTGGGAAGAAGTATTAACATCCCATGGTACCTCGGGAATCATACATGGCGGGAAGTCACTCATTCTTTAACAGTTAATTTTATACCAAAGAAAGAGGACTAATAGTGGCATCTTGTTTGCCATAGCAATTTTATCCTAACAACATAGTTATAGTATTGTTTGGCCAAAGTCGGAAACCATGGTGTATATCGGTCGATAAAAATAACGATGAATTGCTTCAAAATCTTTTGAGTCTATTTGTGCTTGCTCTTTGTCATTGTCACATCTATAGTTTATCATACTTTATCCTAACGACATAGTTATGGTATTGTTTGGCCAAAGTTGGAAAAAGTGGTGTATATTGCTCTCAAGTGAAAGTTGTACTCACATATTGTTATATCAATCTATAGAGTGGTGAAAATCTCTCATTTAAGGTGTGTTGCGCTCTAAAAAGATAAGAGATGAATGGTGGCCAAAGTTGGAAAACATGGTGTATATTGCTCTCGAGTGAAAGCTGTACTCACATATTGTTATATGAATCTATATAGTGGTGAAAATCTCTTATTCAAGGTGCGTTGCGCTCTAAAAATATAATAGATGAATGGAATAATATAAATGATTATTAATCTTTTATTATTAAATTATTTTTATAACCATAAAATAAATTGTTCATAAATTTAAATAAGTATGTTATTTTTCATATGGTAAAGATTAAAAAAATTTATAAAAATTAAATAAATTGTAATTTTATTTTAAGTTATTATTATTGTTGTCCTAATGTGATGTTATTGCCATACCAATTAGGGAAGGATATGATATGGCAAACCCTCTTGCCACCCATTCTCCTTACATATTACATTGCTGAGGTTCATTTATTAGACCTCACCTCTTAAGGAGGGTGGTAGAGGCTCCTCTGTCATATTGTTTGACTCTCGAGTAAGGTTTGCATGCCCAACCCTACTCCTCCTCTTAGGTGATATATTTATTATCCTTCTGCTCCTTTGATGCCTCCTCTTAATGTTGCCTTTGTCTTTCATGAGTTTTGACTATTGCATAGGCGCTTATGTATGGGGACCATCTCTAGACCCTCTCACTTTCCCTTCATCCTTGTAGTCTTTTTATGACAAAGAGGACTTTCCCCAAGTTCATTGTCGGTGTAGCCTGCCTAGCATGACCTTATGATTAAATTCCTTCAACATAAGCTTTTACAACTTCCCACCTAGTTCCAATTAGGTTTTAACGAAGTCTTATTGCCTCCAACATCCACGACACACCAATGATCTTGCTACCAACACAGAGGAGGAGGTTGCAACACTTTAGGTGGTTCCAAATCTAGATTTCATGTTGAGGCTTCCTCTCACAACCTTCATGAGCACACTCCTACCAAGATTTAGGAGGCAATTTGATTGGTAGAGGATGAAATTTGACAAAAAGATAGGTCACCTTGGACTCAAAGATTATGGTAGGTATTTCCCTTTGGGTTCCTAACACTCGTAGCTCTAGGGGTTGTCAGAATCATTATCTTCATATAGTAGACCTATACTAGCATGTCAAGCTGCTGTTAGGGAAGATTTTATGGATAGGATAAAAAACTTAAGCAAATCTTATTCATTGATTATATGAGCTATCCCTCATGTTGGATAGGAAAGGAAGGATTTTCAAGCTAGATATGGAGTCTCCACCGAGCTCTCCAATTCCATCCCATGCAATGTCGAGGAACAATCCATCAGCCTCAACACCTCATTTTATTCTTGATGCATAGGTATCTTATGTTTCATAGTTTTAGTCCTTTGGTTTTTGTTCAGTTGTCAAAGTCATGTGATGACATATTCAGCAAGATGATTCAGAGTGGAACATCTCTTGAAGATTTCTACAATGTTGTTTGTGAGTAGGTTTTAATCTCAACTTAACTTTAACTAAATTTGTTGCATTTCCTTCTAAATTGTTTGCTAATTCTGGTAGCTTGTATGTCACAGGAGATTGAAATTGTTTTGACTAAACATTAAATAGACAAACTAATCCTTTCAACCTTTTCGGCTTATTTGCTTATATCAAACATTTGTGCAGGGTTTTAACCCATTAACATTTCATTGAGTATGTATTTACAAATCAATGATTTTGGGATCAATCACGCAAAGCAATTCTATACTTGCTCTTCAAATTCCTTCAAGTTTTTGAAAGTAAAACCAATGAATTATCAATATAATTTTACCATAATAAAAAACAATTAGAAAGCCTTGAGCCAGCGCAAATTGCTCATCCATTAGGCTTGAATCAACATCTCTTTTAGAAAAATTCAACAATTCCAATTTAATAATCCTATCGGCCTCTCTTTGTACCTTTTGGGACAATTGCTAGTGTTAACTTTATATCGAAAAATAATTTATTTATTAAATTATTTTAATTTTATTTTTTTAAACGGTGATTGGTTGGGTCAGCGCTCCTCTTATTATGTCATGATGAAATTGTACTTTGCGTATATGTACTGCAGAGTGATCAATATGGATCAGAAATGGATCAGAATCGACGCGTGAGAGAGCAGGGGTCTCGATATGATACTTCTTTCTTTGTTTTTTACGTCTTTCCTTTTTCAATGGGTATCGAACTGCTGCTCTATGTTTTCGTTTCTGATTCCAATCTGCTGTTTTAGATATGGATGACACATTATATCCCTTAAGCTCCGATCTCCCTGCAACATGCACCAACAACATCAGAGGTAATCTTGTAGCTAATCTGGCCTTCAAAAATGATGTAATTTAAGTGTTATTTTTAAGGAAATATTGATCTTTAGATTTTAATCTAAACCAGAGTCTGAAATGCAACCCAGAAAGCTTGGAGTTGCATATTTAGATTGCCACTGATTAATTCCTTGGAATTTACATGAGCTTCTTATATGCATCTCCAACTTTGCAACTTGAAGGTGATCAGACCCAGATGGATTATGGGCTTAGTGTTCATATCCAATACGCCCAATATATTGTGCAGATTCAATGCACTGTTGCACACATTGAGAGCTGGATCACCCCAATACTACTCCTGTTTTAGATGCAATTTAGACTTCCCATTTGGAATTGAGGGAACTTTTGAGGTTTGAATTGTGTGTGCGGTCTGGTTGTTGTATAACAGATTATGTGAATAAGAAACTGGGAGTTGAAAAGAGTAGAGTCCCAGACTTCACCAGAGAGCTGTATAAAACTTATGGGACAACCATGGCTGGACTCAGGGTAAGCGTTCAATCCCTATTGTTTTATGTAATTCAGCATAGTATATCAACTTTTAAGATTAAAATGACTGATTTTTAGTATTTTTAGTATTGGAAGCCTTCTATAGCTGATTACTAAGGAATTCTGCAACCCCCTCATGTGTAATTGGTTAGCGAGTAGCTTAAGAGTGGGGTTATCAACTGCTTTGAATCAGAACCTGCTTCGTGGAATGGCTGTAGAACATCTGAGACATACTATCCATAATTACTCTATGGGTATTTATGATTTTACTGGCCACCTCTCTGCCCAGAGACCTTTTGCAATTTCATGAGACTGAAACCCTGTTTCTCATCTGTGGTCTTTAAGCCTCAAGGATCTCTCTTCTTGCCCCAGTAATGATGATGGATGAATACAGATTTAAGGTGTTCTAGATGTCTTTATTTAACAATTATTACCCTTATCAATTTCTAAAATATGGCACTTACGGATTTATGATCAACATCATGGCTTAGAATTGCAATTGAATTGAGATCCTCTTTCTCGACTTTCATGTTCATGATTTCATTGCTAATTTTTTTGCCAATATTCTTTGATCTATGCAGCCAGTGGGCTATGAATTTGACTATGACGATTACCACAGGTACCTAAGAAATCTTGTATCTTCTGGCTGGTGAATTGACAGCTATCTAATGTTTCAAATTTCAACAAAACCAGAGAATGGGCCACTGGTTTTCCTTTCATTGTTTAGACTGTTTGGAATACCATTGATTGCTTTTGGCGTTAAACGCTATCTTCACTCACTTGAAACAAATATTTCTTATACAGTTTTGTTCACGGAAGATTGCCATATGAGAATCTTAAATCAGATCATGTGCTGCAGAATTTGTTATTAAGCATGCCTCAAAGGAAAATTGTAAGATCATATGGATCCCTTCAAATTCTTTATATGATGATAACACATGATTAAGTCCTAGGTTTTTTTGGAAATTTATGACCATATTTCTTAACCGCTTGTACCTTTGTTATGTAAAACAGATATTTACAAACGGTGGTAAAGTTCATGCTGCAAAGGTCCTTAACAGGTTGGGATTGAAAGAGTGCTTTGAGGGCATAATATGCTTTGAGACACTTAATCCTCCTTCAAGAATTGGTGAAAGCAATAATAAACGGAATATGCCCACTGATAACTCTAAAATCCCGAAGACACCCATAATTTGCAAGCCCTCAAAAGAGGCGATGGAGCAGGCTCTTCGCCTTGCAAACGCTGATCCACAAAGAACGGAATGGCACTAAAGATTTTGATGAACATTTTCCTTCAGCTATCCTTTTTTTTCATGTAAATGAATTATATAATACATTAGAAATAAGTATAGATCTACATTAAGATTGACTCATCCAGGTACCGTAGAAAGGTTATAACGAATCCCCCTAGTAAACAAACAAGGAAAGCTACCATCTCTGCTTTGGTTCCAGTGGGAGGGCCCAGAGGTATCTAGATCTATAAGTTTACTAAAAATGGCCATTGTGGCTGAAATCTGGAGAGCCAATTCTCATTTAAATGTAAAAACTTGGCCCAGGGTGAACGACTTAGTCTTTGAGAAGTTGTGTTGCAGTAGTATTTGGATAAGAAAGAGATGCATGTTTCTCTGATCATGTCCCACATACTGCCCAATTATCCACTTGTCTCTAAACACAATACCTTTTCAACAAAGATAATCAGCAATAATTCAGTCACAAAACATAAAAGCTGACGGTGTGTGACAGAAATGTTTAACAAGAAAGAGATGCTTGTTAGTCTGATCACAATCCACATACTGCTGAATTATAGATCTGTTCCCGAACAACCCCTTTTCAGCAGAGAGGAGCAACAAAGGGACTGTTTTACGCAATCGTAATCGAGTCTCAAAACAATTTGGCAACCTGCAATTCAACATCTGGCTTCTGGCAGGCATTACAACATCCATTTTCCTTTACCTTATGCATATCATTTCAACAGCATCTATTCTGAGAGCTACGTCTAAATCTATTATGTTTCCCTACAGATTTTCTTTGATGACAGTCCCCGAAATATAGCGGAAGGAAAGCGTGCAGGTCTGCATACTGTATTGGTAAGACCATATAATTCTTAATGGGATCTGATGCTTTTGTAAAAAGGCATAATTGGTTGAATCTTCGTCTAATTTTAATGTTCGTTTTCACCGTCAACAGGTGGGCACTTCGTTCCGAACAGAGGGAGCAGATTTTACCCTTGAAAGTATTCACAACATTAGAGAAGCCCTGCCTGAGATATGGGAAGAAGGAGATGCAGAGAGCGCCAAAAATGTTGTGCGTTCAAGACGAGCAGGTGCAACTATTGAAACTGTTGTCACCGCATAATCCATAGTCTGATTGAATGAGGGAACAGAGAAGTAGACTGTTCCCTTTAGGGCGTTTGACTCTGGTTAGAGGAAATTGCTGTTATCCGTAATCTTGTGTTTTTCTTCTCGCCAAAGGAAACTCCTAAAATCTCTAACTAGGTTGAAATGTGTATATGATGATCCGGATAATCCCTTGGTTAATTATATCAATTCCACACACAGATTGATCAATAGATGAAACCCACGGTTTGGGATAGGAGAATTTTCTTATTTTTTTTTTCCTCAAATTCAAGGCATTTGTTATACTTGATCGTTGAATTGCAATTAGATTTTAAGTAAATAAATTTATATATAATAAAATAATAAAATTTAATTACCACATCAGATTTTTGGGTCAAACACAGTTAATAGTCAATTAAAAAATTTGAATACTAAACATATATAAATAAACTTTTCAATTATTAATAATAATAACTAAGCGCAAAAACGCTAGCTATACGACTTTATTAATAATAATAATTATTTAATTTTAAGCGAGACATAAATACAAAACTCCTTTTGTTCGTACTGCAAGAAACAGGGAACTTGTTTCACGATATTTGACTTCTAAAATGTAAAAGTGTTATATTTTATTCGCTCAAATTTGAATATAATGACATTCTCTGCTAGAAAGCACACTCTTAAACATAAATAATTATTTAATCAATTAAACAATTTTTATCAATTAATTTTATTAAAAATAAATAATTAAATTAATTTAAATTATTTCAAACGTAACATAATTTTATAATAAACATATTAACAACTAAGCTTGGAATTTCAAATCTCTTCTGCTTGTCAAATGTAAATTTGATGACGTTTTGGCATTTTTCATACTTTTTATTTTACGTCTTATCTAAAGGGAGCAAATTTGTGAGTGTCTAGTTCCCTTTATCTAGAAATTCTTTTACAACTATTCCTTAATCTCAACTTCCTTTAATCTCCCTATGAGAGTGCCTTTTCTTCTCAGTATATGTGTTTCACCATGTCTCCACTCCCTTTAATCTCCCTCTTAGAGTGCCTTGTTTCTTCCTAAGTTAGCATATGTGTTTCCATCTAGTATACAATCATATCTTTAAGATTTTATAAAGCTTTTTAGCCTTTGGGAGTTAATAGTTTTGATTATGTACATAAATTTTGACATGTGAAAGAAACTAAAGAAAGCCATATAGTTAAGATGATGAGGATTCTCAACTACAAATAAATGAGATAGAGTTATTTTTTTTCAAATATCAAGAATTTAACTACTACCCCTTTTTATAATTTATTTAAATCCAATAATCTACTACATATGTCAAATTTATGAAACATATAATTGCATGTTTGACTATTTTTTAATAACTTATTTTCACCAAATATTTTATTTACAGATAGGCACACACATCTTTATTTTACTCACTACACATTTTATTTACTGAATTCTTTATTTATACCAAGATAATTTTAATCCCTATAAGTGCACTTTCAACTAACTGTGAACTACTTGAATAATAAATCCAGTAATGATAGCTAAATATTTTTTAAAATATTTCTATATCCTTTCAACTAATTTGATATCCATTACACATATTTGGAACACATTATTTCTAAAACCATGATGCTCAAAAATGTCAAGACTAAGCAAACTCTGGAATCTATGAAGTAAACTTTGCAATCTATCTACGAGGTAATCAACTCATCATCTGCATTTGAACATTGTTAACTAATCATTTTCATAATATCAAAAATATGAGCCTATGATTTCCTCATTTTAAAAAATTAGATTCACATTATTGTCCACATCATAAACAAAATATACCTAACCAATCACGCAAAGAAATCCTTCCTATTAAACATTGCCTGAGACAATACCATCACTTATTCTATTCGTGTACTTAGTACGAGTTGAATCCTCCAAATACAATTATATTAGAAGTGGTTGACAATCTAAATAGGTATGTTAAGTAAATATGAGTTTGTAACATTTTCAATAATTATTTTTATTGTAAGAGAAGTTTAGCTTAATAATTATATAATTATTTTTGAGAAATTCACTACTGTAAAAATGAAGTTGATTTCAGAACATTTAGTAAAAAACTCAAAATATAAAATTGGTTAAAATAAGCTAGGGCAATAAAAAAACAAAAATAGTCAAAATAACCCTGAGCTTTTCAAAATGGTAATTCAACGCTTCATTATGCAATAAATCACAAGCTATTTTTAGTCAAAATACGCCAGGGCACTAAAAAAACAAAAATAGTCAAAATCAGCATGGGCTTTTCAAAATGGTAATTGAGCACTTCATTATGGAATAAATCACAAGCTATTTTTCTAATATTTAACACATTTTTTTAACTGACATGATATATTATTTTTGTAAAAGAACGTACCTCAGAGAAATTCATTTTGACAAGCATGTATAATTTCACAACATTTATTTCACATAAAACAAATACTAAGAAAGAAATAAAAAAACAACAAGATT
The DNA here is from genome assembly GCA_000404065.3 of Pinus taeda. Classification (NCBI taxonomy): domain Eukaryota; kingdom Viridiplantae; phylum Streptophyta; class Pinopsida; order Pinales; family Pinaceae; genus Pinus; species Pinus taeda. Next base: position 11,078 of record APFE031103522.1, on the reverse strand, counting down.
GAAACTGGTTGAAGAAGACAACTTACTTGGGACTTGAAAACGGGTAAATCTTGTCGATTTTGAAGTAAATGATGAGGGCAAGTTTAGTAGAAACCTCGAATATTTATTTTTAGTGACTTATTTTTGGTTGTGGTGTTGTTTTCTGGAGTTATTGCATATAAATTTTTGGAATCAATGTTTCAAACCATCTTTTGTGGTTCATGAACCATTTTTCAAACCATATTTTTTGGTTCATGAACCACCGAGAATGGTTCGAAACGTCGATTCCAAAAATTTATATGCAATGACTCCAGAAGACAACGCCACACATAATATAGATCGCAAGAGCTTCAAATCAATAACTATCCTTGCTTTTCAAGAAAATAGCATGACAATGACCACTGTTTTGAATGAGTTTAAGGTCCACCTTTTTCTTACCCCTTTTCATTGTTATTTTGTTCTCTGTTTTCTTGGGAAGGTGAGTAGAAATGGCAGACCACCTATTTCCTAGTAGAGCATGAAGTTGAATAATAGTCTTCTCTTCCTGTACGCTGAATTTTCCCCCTTAATACTTGGTCTCAAATAGTTAGCCCAATGTAATCTATAGCTCTTTCTTATCTCAATGCCCTACTTTCTGCTACAGAGCCCTCTATCTTCCGTGGCTGTGCTACAATATGTAAGTATCGAGCTTCTGATTTTCTTCGGGCGTCTAGGGCCCTTCTTGAGCCCAACTTATTTGCAGCAGGGAGCCTTACCATTATTTTTTATTTACCATTATTTTTGATTTGATGTGACTTCTGAAAAGCCTTAGCAAATATGTCTTTGAATTAAACATTGCAATTGCCCTTCACGTCACCATTGGTTCCTCGACTGCTTTTATTTCTCAATCACACTTCTTCATCGATGTTGGAAGATGGCATAATAAAACAAGAGGGAGAGTGTGGAATGATTGAGGGAAGCCTAAGCACCAAAAACAAGCCCACCACCCCTTCTCAATGCTATACACACCAAAAAATGCATGTATATTTTTAGTATTTTTCAATCACGTACTAGCTTACTGTTTGATGGTTGAATTCATATTCTTGACGTAACCTGGTTGGTCAATTCCTTGAATGTAATACCTAGATTACAATGTAGTTGTTCTTTGTTGCCTAGGGCAAGATCTCCCTTCACAAAGTTCAAATCTACGAAAAGACTATAGCAAGATAATTTTTATATGATTCAAATCTATTAAAGTGTGCCAAGCTCCATTGCCATGTGAGCCAGAGATATTGTATGCATTTGTGTTATGCCGCTGGACTTAGTCTGACTTTGGTATTTTTAACTTAAATATGGGTACTATAAATTTTGACAGGACAAATCCTAAATTAAATGTTAAAATGAAGATTTTTGATTTATGAAACAGTAAAAATTTACAGCCACTGTCAAATACGTCTTAAAATATGAAATACGACTGGTAAGACGTCAAATTCTAGGCTTGCTAACAACACATACACAACTAAATCCGTTAAACAGTCGTTCATGACTATAATAGCAGAATGGGAAAACTCTTTGACTTAAAAAAATCGTACCTCAACATAGGGTTCTTAATGATTAACATTAAATTAGTCACCATGTATTAAAATATTTTGATCTTTATATTAAAATTTAACATTGCTTTTTTTATGTCGATCATTGAAAATTAACTTTTTTTTAATGTATAGTGCGTTAGAAAAGGTAGATATCCAAAGAAATGGATGAAAGCACTTTTCTTTGATGAAAGCACTTAACGATAAGGTTGACTACATTAATTAACTAAATCTATAAATAGAAATTTCACATCTTTTCATATTATTATTAGTAATTGCAATTACAGGTGTGAAAGAAAGTTGCAAGGAGAAGTGTTAGGAAATAATGAAGCGAAATATATGGACAATGAAATACAATCAAAATTCGAGTTTTTATTTATCTTCTAAAGAATGTGGTCAGAGGTTAACTTTAAGAGAGAAGTTACACTAACATAAATGTCCCAAAACAATGGCAATGCTCGCAAGTTCTTGGAGATTTAGAAAGGACTAACCTTCCAAAAGGTACTTAGAAGAGACAGGGATGCGAAGGCCATAGTGTATTCTTAATACATTTATGTGGAAGGTTGTACCACCAGTTGGAGCAAGCAAAAGTAGAGGACTTTCTCTATTGACAGAGTTAGCCATTAATGTGTCCTCGAGGCAACCAATTAGGAAATAATTTCCTTTCCTAACACTACCTTGGATGGTCATCTTTAGCAATGTGGTGGAGACATTGCTCGAAAATTGGGTAAAAATGATATTGAAAGCCATGCTTCTGCTGGGGGATAAAGAGACAAAGGAGTGCAAATTTGGAGAGGTGAGATGGCGTAGTCGTGTGGAGAAGTGGTTGAATTCTTTGAAGCAAATGTTTGTCTCTTGCATGTTTGAAGGGGTAAGAGTATGGGCCCAGTTATGATTTGCATCAAATTCATGACGGGAAAGCATTGAAGGTCATCAAGGAGGATGTTGTTACTTGGGTGGAGTTGAGAAATGAATTGTTGTTGTTCAATGTCTAGGAGTGGTGTGACTGCATTTTTAGGAACAAAGTCATCGTCAAAGTTAACAAGAATTGCCTCTTCAATTCCATGACGGACATGCCATGCATCATCTGTGTTCTTTTTTTCTTTCCAGTGTACAACAAGCTCCATGTTAGTTTCACCAATGTCATTAGGTAGCTTGTGGAAAGGGCAGTCCAAGAGTAGCTCACTCTAACAAAACTCGACATAGTAGTTTACATCATGAGATGGGATGGGAGTGTATTGAGGTAAGATGCGTATGACGATGGCAATGCAGATATGCTTCCACGGTGTTTTTTTTCCGATGACGGGAAAACAACTAAGAGCATGCAACCTCAATAACAGAAAATGCCTTGAGTAAGGGAGGCCTTTGCATATAGGAAGTGATGAAGGGCGTTGCTCAAAGCTGACAATCCAAGTTATGTGAAGCACATCTACAAATAATTCACATGACATTTAGGGAGACAAAAGAATGACTACATTGTGTTAGGGGTGGGGGGGGATTTTGGAGCATGTGGTATGTCTCCTATGCATTGATGTCACTATCAACAATCATTTCGATTGGGAGTTTGCAGATGACAGTGATAGTAAAGGCATCAAGAGGAGAACTTTGTGTGAGGCGTGAGAGCATCTAATGGCAGCTTTCGAATTTTGTCTCTCCTTTTGTAGCATATTGGGAAATGCAGTTTAAGACAGCATGACACAAGAGGACAGGCTTGGAAGTCAATGTTGGCCCTCCACATAGTAAACATGTGAAGTTTGTGGATGTTAAGTCCGTCGTAATTTATAGTAGGATTACGAGTTTTGCATCTAGAAGCATCTATGTGCATAGAAACAAATTTCGCATAGCTTCCAAGAGACTCCATATCAACAAGATTCAATAGTGTTATATTTTTTTAAAGGCAAGTAGAAGAATGGCAAGTTGTGTGGAATTGGAAAAATTTAACAAACTCCTTGTAGTCTTGGAGATCATTAAAAGCAAGGATATTGTTTGTTGCAAGTAGGTAGCAATCATGAACTATTGACCAATGTATTCTTGGCTTACTTTGATGGAGGGCTCAAGGGTTCCAAGCAGTAATGTATGTATTAAAGAAGGACTTGGTAGCAACAATGCTAGATTCATTGTTCCAGTCGAATTTGTCCATATATGGTGCATTTTCTATCCATAAGAAACCATGTATATTTGCAAATGCTTTATGTTTCCACTCATACCGAGGCTAAATAGAAGAGAGAAAGTAAGAGTTATGCATTCAAGCACTATACATAAAGCATGAAAGAGGCAACTGTTGAAGGTAGTGGCAAAGGTCGACAATGATTGCCGACATGCTATCTGTAAGGTCTCTTCTAATAAATAAAAAAGTTGTTACCTCACTGCAATGGGACATGATAAGGTTGTACACGTAATAGTCAAATATGGGTTGTTGGTATAAAGGGTATACTAAATTCATAAATAAAATAACAAAAAAATTATTATATGAGAGATCATTTTATTACTTTCATAATATATAAAGTGCCTATTTTGAAATCCCTCTATTTTGGAATAGGGATTTCACTAATTATCAATAATTATTAAGTGGATGGTAGGGATTTAACCTCCACAAAATATTCTAGAATATTCCTAGTAGAAATCACAAATCAAATGATGATATTTATTTCAAAAGTAGTTATGTCCTTTCTACCCTTTTAATTAAATTTATTAATTTAAAAATATATATCATATAAATAAGTGTCATATGAAATGACTTATTGATAAGCCATGGTATGGTAACAAAACTTATTTACAAGTTAATAATCATGTTACCTGTTCTTTTTTTGTTTTTTAAAGTATATTTGTTTAACTCATATATTAATTCTTTTTATAGTTAACAATAACAATACTAATATAAATTTAAAATACAGTTTTAATTTAATTAATTTTTGTGATTTTGTTAGATCTCAGACTTTTGTGATCCATATTGTAGATAATACATCTTATCAATGTGAGATGTATTATGAAGTAAGTGTTTTGATGTTGTCATATATGTCCTATGGACATTTACCTTAATCACTGTGATTTTGTTAGATCTGAGACTTTTGTGATCCATATTGTAGAAAATACATCTTATTGAATTAAGGCTTTTGTGATCCATAATAGTTGTAAGAAGAACTTCAGCGTAAATCACATGAAGAAAGACCTTTGTCGACGTGTTTCGAACCAACCAGTGTGGTTCATCGTCAGGACAAGTTGAAGAAACAGATCCGGCTTTGCATGTTAAATAGTGTGAGGAGAGCCCCCAACAACTATCTTGACCAACGGCTAATTTTGGCTTTGGTACGAGAGTCAAAAAGTCATTTTTATAATATAGTTATATTCGGTGACCATTCCTTTAAAATATATAAAAACATTATATAAATTAATATTTAATGGAGGCTTTTGTTTAATAGTTAGTTAAAAGTTTTAATAATTAAATTTTAAAGTAATTAGAATATTATAATAAATATACATAGAATTTTTTAGATAACAGCTAGTTAGAATAGAAGGAGAAATAAGTAAAATAAATAAAAATAAAAATAAATAAAATAAAATAATAATTAATAATAATATAAATAAAAATTAAAAAAAACTTAAGAATAAATAAATAATAATATAAAATATAAAATAAAACTAAATAGAAGTATAATTAAACATAGCTAGTAAAGGTAAAGTTTGTTTAAAAAATCAAATTTAATAAATAAATAAATAAGTGGAATAAATAAAATAAATAAAATACATATAATATAAAATAAATAAAAGAACAAGCTAGTAAGGTAAAAGTTCGTTAAAAAATAAATAAATAAAAATTAAAAATAAAAGTAAAAAAAAATAATGAATAATTAGATAAAATAATATAAATATGTACCAGGAAGAAAAAAGAAAAAATAAATAAATTAATAAAAGAACGACACAAAAAAAATAAAAAGGAGAGGGGCAGGAAAAAGACCATTAAACCACAGAGCAAGACGGATAAACCCTAGAGGAAGGAAGGCGTCCGGGGGAACAAAGAAAGCTAGAAAAGGATAACAAGGGGGAGGGGCGGGGGGAAAGAACGAGAAAGGTTAAGACGACAGGGCATGGATCCAACAACTACTAATCTTCTAGCTGTCATCTCTATTGAGATTGTTAGGCCTTCTTTCAATCTCAATAGCTTCCCTGAATTTACGATGATGGAATTGAGCAACTTTGATAACAACCTTGGCCTCCTCTATACAAACCTGATGCCATGGGTTCCCCCCTTTCCCCTATTGTTGCGAATCTTTTTATGGAAGATTTCGAAGCCAAAGATTTAGCCTCGGCTCGTCTCCTTCCCAAGCTGTGGAAAAGGTATGTAGATGACACTAATGTCATCTGGTCCCATAGCCAAGAGGAGCTGGAACACTTCTTCAATCACCTCAACTGTCAGTCCTCTGCCATTAAGTTCACCATGGAAAAAGAGGTCAATGGTCGCCTCCCTTTCCTGGATATTCTTATATCTAAGAATATGGACAGTGCTCTCCCCCTCAGTATTCTGAAAGAAAAAGTATACTGAGCAATATCTTCATGCTGATTCCCATCATTTCCCTGCTCAAAAGATGGGTGTTCTTAATACCCTTGCTACTCATGCCCTGAGGATTTTTGATAATAAAAGCTTTGATAAGGAGAGATCCCATCTCCTTAATGTCTTTGTGGAGAATGGCTACAGTAGGCGCCTAGGTTAGAAGGCTTTCCTTAAAGCCTCTAAAAATACGTTAATTAATAAAGAATCGAAGGAGCGCCGACTAGGTGTCTATCTTCCCTATGTTCAAGGAACCACATACAAAATTGCTCAGATCCTTAAGAGGTATGATATTCCCTCTACCTTTAGGCCCCTCAACACCATTCGTAAATCCCTCTGATCGGTGAAAGATCCAGTTGATCCTAAAGACATGAAGGGTGTCTACTTGATCCCTTGTTCTTGTGGAACCCCCTGTATCGGGGAAACAGGGTGCTCCATCCATCAAAGGATCAGTAAACATGCAGCTGACCTAAGGCATGGGAGAACCAAGTCTTTAGCGTTAGCAGAGCATGTAGAAAACACCAAGCATCAGGTTTGTATAGAGGAGGCCAAGGTTGTTGCCAAAGTTTCTCAATTCCATCATCGTAAATTCAGGGAAGATATTGAGATTGAAAGAAGGCCTAACAATCTCAATAGAGATGACAGCTGGAAGATTAGTAGCTATTGGATCCGTGCCCTGTCATCTTAGTCTTTCTCGTTC
>APFE031103518.1:40664-85963 GCA_000404065.3 Pinus taeda | reverse complement strand
GTCATCTCATCCATTGAATATTTTACTGAGATTGACCGGAGAGAGCCTTCTCCTGCCCCGTAGGGCTAGCTACGAGGCTAAATGGTTTGATGTTGCCTTTTTCAGCCTGAAGTGAAATTTCAAGTGCTAATAGGTGGGTCCTCCCAACCTAACATAGGGTCCAAAACCAAAATTTTCCGGGGCACTAACCCGGACCCCATAAAGTGGGGTTACAGGTGCCCTTAAAACCCCCTGTTAACTATGTGGAAAGAATATAACACAACCCAACACATAATTCATTATCAAATTCAAGTAATGTTCACTACTTTCATGTCAAATACATTGAGTGTTAACATTTGATATGAAGCAATGAACACATGTATCTTATGTGTGTCAAGGTAAGCATGATATGAGAGGCATATGCAGGAAATTGTCTAGGATTATACTAAGTGTCATCATTAGCACCATTGTTTGTGATCATGTGGATCGTCAAAGAAAAAATCCTATAGTTACCCCTAGATGTGAGTGTGTAACAAGGTATACATGAGGGTATAACCCCATAATTTATAGCCATAGCACCAAAGTTTAACTTGGATAATTTCTCAACATGGTTGACCAAATGTGACATGTTTCAGACATTTTTTTACTTTCTGGTGTGACAAGCAAAGGAGAGGGAATTTCCATATCTTGTCCAAGCTAAAATCTCCTAAGGTTTGTTCAAATATGAAAGTGCAGGGGAGTTCCTTTAAGCCCATCTAGGAACATGTGTGAGGTGCATATAAGTGATATAACCCAATGATTTATCACAGTGAGATATAAGCTTGACTTGGATAGTGTCGCAATAAGGAGATAGAAAGATAATGAGATGAAGCCTCTAATTGGATGGTTGTGATTTCAATATAGAAAATAAACCAAGAAAATAAAATAGAATTGCATATTTGTTTACCAAAGAAGGAGCTCTCAATATAATAGATTGCAAAATGCTAACTATTAAAGAAAAGGGAAATAAAAAGTTGAAGGAGAATGAGATAAATAATTCGAGGAAGGAGAACCAAGTTGCATAAAAAACATTTATTGGCCTTGTCTTGTTCACATGATTAAAATAAGGCTAGAGCTCCAACGAATTCTTATATTCTGGGTTTCAAACCGTAATATTGTAAACAACTATATTTACTTTGTTATATCTAGGATGTTTTCTTGTTATGTTTGGGATGTAGGACTTTTCATGGGACAAATAATTGTTGAATTCATATATCTTATTATGTCATATGGATACTATTGTGAAATTCTAGAACTTGTCAAGTAGAAACAATTAATCTATATTTGTATGGATTATGCATTTATTTTTCATAGGTCTTATAAAATGATAATTACTTATAATGATTTAATCCTTTTCATTTTCATATTCATCATTAAGAAATTACACATAATACATCCATATTAGAAACATCTATGATAGTAGGATCATAAAGAGACAACCAAACAAGAGACAGAAAGACACAAATATTTTACCCTGGGAAAACCCACATGGGGGGAAACCCAACAACCTATTTCTTAGAGAAATTATGTTATTCAACAAGAGATAAAATTTGATCCTTAAAAGTCAAACTAACCAGTAGAAAATCCCAGGTCAAAATTGGTCAAACTTCTCGTCCAAAGATAAGTCTACTCAGAATTTTGTTATGCTTAAGAATTCAACCTCCTACTAAGAATTTTTCCTCCTACCTAGAACTTAGCATTCTATCCAAAATTCGTATCTGCCTCAAATAATTCATTTTTCCAAGGATTTTGTTTTCTATCTCAGGATTCTTAGGTGAGCCTTTATCCATAATTCAATCTTCCTAGAAACTTGTTTGACCACAAACTTGGTCTACCCCATGAAATTTGTCTTCTTGCTTTCTCTTCTTCACATAAATAGAATATTATATATATGAGAAGCAATTCGTGGAAGAGGAGGATGAAATATCCTTTATATAGTGGACAAATGAGTTTGAAAGGGTGTGTCCTTGGGGTTGACCAACATGATATTCATGGAGATCCAACTTGACATTGTGGAGACATAAAATTTGATTTTCAAAAATATAATTTCCCTCCTTTTGAAGTTGACATAAAGAACATGTCTTACATATGTTTTAAGGGCTAAAATATTTAATTATGAAGACCAAACATAGCGACAAAAATTAAACACTCCCTCTTGGTTATCCAAATGTTATCTTATTGAAAAAATTCTTTAAGATTCATCATTTTTAGTTAGCTTCAACATCATTCAATTACCATAATCTTGGTCAACAACTTTGTCCCATGGTAAAATATACAACATCAATTGGGTGCCATAATTCTAGTTAGCATCTCTAACCCATAATACATCATTAGCATCAACTAGTCACCATGATTCTGGTCAACACCTCTAACCCATGGTATACCGGCTAGTTTTGGTTCACCATCATCCAAGTCAATCTCTTTGACCCATATTGAAACCCTAGGGACACACTCAATCCATTTGAATAATAATTGTCCCAAATCCAAACACCTCATTCTAGGCAATGATGTTAAATGGGCTCACTCAACCTATTTGGAGAGTAATCTCGAGCCTAATGTTGAAAGGCACCCACTAAACTCTATGGTTGAGTAATTTTGGGCCTCTACGACTATTCTTCCTAATCCTAGTCAACATACTTGACCTAGGAAGAATGTTTTTCCTCTTCCAGTCCATTCTCCCTAATCCTAATCAACATACTTGACCTAAGGTGAATGATTGTCCCTGATGTTATCAACACTCTAGACCATTCTCCCTAATCCTATTCAACCTAACCTAGGGAGAATGATTGTCCTTGAAACATCAACATTGAAAATATCTCTTACTAAGGGAGGCATACTCAAGCACTTCAATCATTTCGTAAAAGTATACAAACTTCATTTTGAATATCTTCTAGAATAGTATTGGATCCACACTACTCCCTTATGTAGCATGTCTCGTTACTAGTTTTTAATGTGCTTGGACCTATCATCATGGTTGTCACCTAAACCTAATCAAACAATTTCGCAAGTGAATCCATATTATTGCAAGACTCACCAACCAAGTTTCAATACACTCAACCTCTACAATATTGAGTGCAATATTTTAGTTTTTCTTTCTCATCCAAGGAATCATAGCAGAGTTGAACTTGAAGTAACATCTTGATGCACTCTTTTTTTCTTCTACATTGTCCACTTAATTTGTATCTCTACAACTATACTTTACTATTTGATACATATCTCAAAAAATAACTATTTTTACCATGATCAATTGTACCATGTTGGTACTTCAATGCATTTTGACTCATATGCCTTGGCTCAATCATGACTTTACTGGAGCCAATATCACAACTGATTTTCGATCACCCTGATTGGTTGTTTTCTTTAACCAAGAAGGTAGTATATCAAGTCTAGGTACTTTATCTCAAATCCAGAGGTCAAGTCCCTCTGAATCTAAAGAGGGATTAACCACTCCCTCTATCACATGAGTGCCCGTACTTTCATAAAAAAAGGATCAACCAAGAATTCTAAAATATCCATATTATGCCCAAGGTTCGTACAAATATTTCTTTAGTCTGAAAAAATGTCTCCTAATAGACTTCTCCCTCTTAATGGGAGAATTCTTCACTTTTTACTTCTCACAACTTGACATCTATCACATATTTCATTTTGGAAGCTACCACTAACTTCAAACTTGTTGATTGTATTGCTCCCTTTGAGCTTGGACATCATGTAGTACAGTATCTCTCAACACAAATCATCAATTCTGGGAAAGTCCTCTTGCCATGAGATTTTCTTCATTTTTTCACTACTTCCGTTTGTTCCAAGACCTTGACATCCTTTATTATGTACCTATAATCCTCACTAGGATACCATGTTAGAATAATTACAACCCAATAAAAGAGACAAAGACAAGAGGCTAAATAATAGTAAAACAACAACAATAATAATTAAGGAAGAGAGATATAAGATACTTATCTTTTAAGGATTATAGGGAAATGTCAGCTCCCGCTTGATCTTATCCTTCTGCATCCATCTTGTAAATTTATCAGCCTCAACTTCATCATCAACATGCTGTCATTCCTTCCTTGCATGAGCTAGGTTTTCTTATTATAGTGGAAACATTAATCTAGGTCTAGCTTTAGGGTTTTATCCACAAACCCTAGGGAATTCTAGTATGCTAGGGTTTAAAAACCCTAGAATTTAATTTACACCCTTTAAAAGTCCACCAAAATATGTGATGAAATTCATCATGTCATCAAAGGATGTTCCATCTTGATGTCAGTCTAAGAAAATGTATGAAGATTAATGATCTCTAATAAATATTGTTATATAAATGTGAGATACCTTCATCAAGATAGAATATAGCATACATGGTTACTGGTTCAACAGTACTAGCAGTGATATTATTACAACTATGTACTCTCAACTAAACATTTATTTTCACCTTTTCAACCCAAGTAGTCTTTCATTCATCATAGGAGTAGTAATAATAAGGACACCTCTAGTTCTGTAAATGACTTATTTTTCCAAATAAGACTCTTATTTTCAAACATGATGGAGAACTTGGCCTCTTTTTTATTTTAATCCTATGAATCTCTTGTCATATCAAAATACTTCATGAAGGAATTACAATGTCCTTCTTTGCTTCCTCTGATTATGAGTAACTTTCTTGTATAAACAAATCATGTTTCAAATGCTTAAAAACAACTAGAATCAATCATAAGTTCTAGAAACACATCTGAGCAAATGTAATCATAATTACAAAGTATAATTCAAGGAATCATATACAAGATATGGAATTAACACTTTGATTTTGTATCCCAAGGAAATGTCCTTATATGGGTCCAAACCTGAACTTCAATCAACACATCATGCTTCAAAATGCCAAAAATCTTGTTCACGAGTGAGTGGATCACATATCTCTCTTTGATCCTTAAACTATGATGGATATTCCATTGGATAGTTTGTCACAATATATTTGATAAAATTATACTTAAAAATCCAAAATCTACACTATTACAATTTAATATCTCTTTAGATTTATAGATATGTAGATTAATGTTAATAACATATAAATGCAAATTAAAATTATGTTGAAAATAGAGAACAACAAAATAAAAACTCACTAACACATTTGACACATAATATGACCCAGGAAATCTTTTCAGAAGAAAAACTCAACTGGAAGGGGAGGTCACTCCACTCTCTTTCTCTGACTGGAAATATGGTTGTCGGTATAAATAATTATGGGTTGTGGCCTATGGGATACTACAAAGCACAAATCCTCTTTGTGTTCTCTATCTCCTATCCCTTTTGGCTATTTTTTTCACAACTATGGTACAAATTCACTCGAAAGAATGGAACCCCTTTTCCTTCTAGTGGCCCAGTTATAACACAGCCTGATAGCCTACTAGTGGTTAGGTTTGACTACCTCAACTCTTAACCAAAGTTACAATATATAATTTTCTTCATCAAAATCATGTGGTTAGCCCCTTTTCCATGAGTTATTGGAGCTAACATGGCATCCTCTCAAATTATGGTGATGAAAATAGTATGGTCAACTTATGAGCGACATAAATTTCACATATGGACTCTAAATGACGTGATTATTGTGTCGTTGGAAATGTCTTTGTGAGTAGAATAGAAAACAATGTGTTGCACTAAAGAGGAAAATTTTTATCCCCCAAAATGTCATTTGATGCCTCAAAACACTCTCAAAGGATTCAGACCCCAATTTGCTAAAATAAGTCCCACCGGTAAAAAAGGTCATGTGAGTTGATTCATCCACTTTTCTACTTTGAAAGCATCAATATGTATGGAAAACAATATAATGATCCAATTTGTATCACCCTTAGCAACTTTATCTTATTTTTAATCATAATTCAAATTCAAAATGTGATGACATTGGATCAGGGCTTTTAGGGTTTTACAAAAACTCTAATTTTATCAGCTTTTTCAGGAATGAGAGAACCTCTTATTACAATTCCTTCTGGATTATGGAAATATTTTCATATCAATCTTCATTTAGCGAAAAACTTAATCATTTTTCTTGATTCTTCCTCTAGATGGATTTCTAAATAGGATTTAACACAATCAAACAATCTTCAATGAAACTCCTTGTCTCATACTCAGTCTTGGTTCCTTTTTCACTATAATCTTTCCAATTCCCCTGACTTGCTTATATCAAATTGAGCATGTTGATATTGATGTCTGAGGAACCCTGGGAATTTCTTTAGGATTTTGATTAGCTTCACCTATTCCACTGAAGGTATATGAACAACAAAATGTAATACCTTTAAGGACTTCAAAACCTTAAGACATAAGATCATCAATACTGTCAACTTTTCTTTTTGTAATTTATCTAAACTTTAAGAGGATAAGCATATGTGGTTTTGATATCACACAAACATATAAGTCCAAGAGCATGAATAATAATCCTTTGTAAGGCTTGAAACCTACTACTTATTGAAAATATCATTAAAAACAAAATATTGTAGGACTTCCATGGAACCTAATCCATCAAACTGAAAATGGTTCTTCACAAGCATTGAATTAGACAAGAGTTTGGAAATATAGTTTATGCCTTTAGTAGTCTACAAGGAATCAATAATATGGCTTACATGAGTGATTTTACAATATTTGGATCCTTATTTTGCAGAGAATATTTATCAGAGTTCGTATAGAATGGTTACTTCACTGGAGTTTTAGACTTATCTCTCAAACCTTCTTATTTTGCTAGTCTTTTGACTGAGATACTCTATATTTCTTTTGACTGAGACAATTTGGACTGGTTGAGGAACTACTTTGGTTTCTTTTGTAGCCTAGTCCTAAGATCCTTACGTATCTAATAGAACTGAGGTTATCAACCCAGGGCTTCGACCTTCTCCCTTCAATCAAAAATTTTGTTGGCCTATTCATTGGTTAAAGTACTTATGATCACCTTCTAAGGTTCTTTCGCTATTGCTCATGAGTCCTCTGACACTTCCACAAGGCCTATGGCCTAGCCTTGGTCATGTATGCTCATGTCCTAAGTCTTTTCGACCTCCCTTCAATCTGATTAAGGTATTTTCAAAACCAAATTATGACTGCGGCCTTTTCTATTAGACACAACAAACTCTCATCTTAAACAATAGATAGAAAGTTTATCCTTCTTTTATTTATCAAATAAAATATTCTTCATTGATTTGAATTCTAGGGCAGAATAGAATGAACATTTTCTAGGGAACAACCAAGAGGGCATATCTTGTCCTTATTTTGGATTATTCCTTGTGCTTCTTGGACTAGGAATTCACTAGTGATAGAACAAACCCTAGTGGATAACTTGAAACAAAACGACTTATTCTTCAAGGTTGTTCTTTCACCGTAGCTCTGATACCTTGTTGATTTTTCATAGGTCTCCTAAACTTCTAATTACTTATAATGATTTTATCATTTTCATGTTCATATTAATCAATAAGAAATTACACAGAAGACATCAACAGTAGAAACATCTATGACAGTAGGATCATAAAGACTCGGCCAAACAAGAGACACAAATATTTTACCCTGGCAAAACCCACATGGGGGAAAAATCATCAACCTTTTCCTTAGAGAAATTATGCAATTCAACAAGAGATAAAATCTTATCCTTAAAAATAAAACTTACCAATATGAAATCCCAGACCAAACCTAGTCAAAATTCTTGTCCAGAGATAGGTCTGCGCATAATTTTGATCTCCTAAAGAATTCAGCCTCCAACATAAAATTTGGCCTCACGCCCAAAATTTGGCCTTCTGCCCAGAATTTGAATCTGCCTCAGATAATTTGTCTGTCCAAAGATTATATCTGTTGTCTTGAGATGATTAGGTTTGCTTCTTTCCATAATTCAATTTCCCTAGAAACTTGTTTGCCCACAAACTCGGTCTACCCCATGAACGTCGTCTTCTTGCTTTCTCTTCTTCGCATAAACAAAAGATTATATATATGAGAATTGATCCTAATTGATATGTGGAAGAGGAGGAAACATGTCCTTTATATAGTGGATGAATGAGTTTGAAAGGGTGTGTCCTTGGGGTTGGTCGACATGATCTTCCTAGAGGGTCGATTTGACATTGTGGAGACATAAAATTTGATTTTCAAAAACATAATTCCCCTCCTTTTGAAGTTGGCATGAAGAACATGTATTTCATATATTTGAGGGTTAAAACAATTAATTATAAAGACCGACCATATCTAAAAAGATTCAACATTATGTTAATGTGACTTCTTATCCATGGTCTATATTTTTCATAGTATTTATGACCAAGTCTACTCACTCTATGTTGACTTATGGAAAGGAGCTCACACTTATTTATGGTTGTATCGTTCCATCTTGAATATGAAAGGCTAGCCTTGAATTGATAGTCAAATATCCCAAAGAAGGTGAATATTATCAGGATGAGTAAAATCACTTTTCTAGTGCATCTCTCAATCGAGGAGAAGAATTCGGTAACATGGTTTGATTTCTATGGAAAATCTCCCAAAGTATGTCATGTGATTCTATGTTATGCTCTTAACCTGCAAGACGATACCACAATACCAAATATGCGAAGAAATATACCCAAAACATAGAACAATGAGAAATAAAAACAAGTATTTTATTATTCATAAAGTAATGTTCACTTGCCTCTCCGAGGGGGCAACCTCCAATAGAGCTGAGCTCAATTACAAAATAAGACATGATGCCCCTCGAGGGGTGTCTCTATCCTTTATATAGGATTCATACATGCAATACCATGGGGCAATACCATGGTTCTTATTAATATAATCTATCTAATACCATGGCCCATTTGCAACTAACTGTGGTCCCTTCATTAAATGCGGGTTAACCACTTACAATTATTAATATGGGCTTTATTGACTCTACAACTATGACTCGATCCTATTACATAAATAAGGGGGTTAGGGTTGGACTCTAACATGCCCTCCCCCATAAGAATAGCCTTTTCCTCAAGGCTGAAGTTGTGGAAACTGCTGAAGGATAGTAGCTGGTTCCCAGGTTGCATCTTCTGGAGAGGTGTCTTTCCACTTGATGAGGACTTCCTTGATCGTGCAACCATGCAAGTGTCATTCTTGTGTGTCAAGAACCTATTCAGGTTGGAGCTAGATTGATCCTTCTCCATCCACTTCAAGTAGATTGGTTTGAATTCTGCAATGGTTCCCAATCACTTTCTTGAGGCATGAGACATGGAAGACTGGATGGATTTTTGCAGTGGGTGGAAAAAATAGCTTGTAGGTGACTTCTCCAATGTGTTGAAGTACTTGATACAGTCCGTAGAATTTTGGAGATAATTTTTGACAACCCTTGTCTTTGAGTGATGCTTGCTTATATGGTTGCAGCCTCAAAAATACATGATCCCATTCTTGAAATTGGTGTTCAGAGCGATGTTGATCTGCCTGTTGCTTCATGCAGTTCTGGGCTTGATGAAGATTCTCTTGAAGGTGGGCCAAAATGTATGTGAAATTTTGCAGGAGTTGATCCACTGCTTGTAACTTCGAGCATCCCTTGATATAAGAAGTAGCGGAAGGAGGGAGTTGACCATAAACTGCTTCATATGGAGTCATTTTGGTGGTGGCATGATAGTTAGTGTTATACCACCATTCGGCTAGAGGTAACCACTGTACCCAGAGATGTTGCTTTTTTGAAGTGAAACACCTAAGGTAGGTCTCCAGACATTTGTTGACTACTTCAGTTTGAACATCAGTTTGTGGATGATAGGAAGCACAAAGTTGTAGTTGGGTACCTTGTAGCTGGAAGAGCTCCTACCAAAAGTTACTGGTGAATATTGGGCCATGATCAAACACAATGGAAGTGGGCATGCCATGCAATTTGAAAATCTGATCCATAAAAGATTGAGCGACCAAAGTTGGTGTAAAAGGGTGGGGTAGGGCGCAAAAATGAGCATACTTAGAAAATCTGTCCACAACCACCATGATGACTGACTTGTTTCCTGACTTTGGAAGACCCGTAATGAAATCCATAGAAACGCTGTCCAGATTGAGGTCGGGATGGGCAATGGTTGTAATGTGCCTGGGGATTTAATTGTTTCTCATTTGTGGTACTGACAGTCGTCACATTCAGCTACAAAAGTAAAAATGTACTTTTTCATGATGGTCCAAAAAAATGATCTTCGAGTGCGAGCATACGTCTTCTGAAAGCCTGAATGTCCTGTAGTGGGAGATGAGTGCAACTGCACCAAAACGCGAATTTTGAGGGTGGATTTGGTGATATTACGACTCTATCCTTGTAACGAAGAATCTCATCCTGCCACGAGTAGCCCGTTGTGGAATTTGGATCCGCTTGCAATTGATTAATGAGTTGGGAGAGCCAGGGATGTGAAAACCACTCCTTGCGAGCCTCTTCAATCCATTCTGGAATGGGAAGGGAAATTGCGAGCAGGGTACTTTCCTCCTCATATTGGTGAGATAACACATCTGCTACAATATTTTCGCGCCCTTTCTTGTAAATTATCTCATAATCATATCCCAACATTTTGGCGAGCCATTTATTTTGTTGTGGTGAGGATAGGCGTTGCTCCAAAAAATATTTAAGGCTTTGATGGTCTGTGCGGATTTGGAAACGTCACCTGAATAAGTATGGTCGCCAGGTATATATTACATGTAAGATGGCCATCATATCCTTCTCATAGGTAGATTGTCCCAGATTCTTCGCACTTATTTGTTGGCTCGTGAAGGCCAAGGGTCGACCTTCCTGGATTAAGACCACCCCAATACCCGTACTAGAAGCATCACATTCAATCACAAAAGATTTAGTGAATTCGGGTAGTGCTAAGACTGGAGTAGAACACATGGCATGTTTGAGAGCTGTAAAGGCATGTTGTGCTTCATCATTCCAGAGGAATGAATTTTTCTTGAGGAGTTGAGTGAGGGGCCTAGCAATGCAACCATAATTGCGGACAAATTTGTGATAGTAGCCTGTGAGACCCAAAAATCCTCTCAAGCTCTTCAAGGTCTTTGGTTGAGGCCAATCCGTGCATTGCCTGGATCTTTTTGGGGTCCACCCTGACACCTTCATGCCCCACAATGTGGCCCAAATACTCAACTTCTTCCATACCAAAATAGCACTTGGACATCTTGACAAAATATTTATGCTTGCGGAGCAGTTGCAAGAGCAGATCTACATGCTGAAGATGTGTGGCCCAGGTGCGACTGTAGATGAGGATGTCATCAAAGAAAACAAGGACAAATTTTCTGAGATAGTGTTTGAGCAGGTGGTTCATAAGGCTCTGAAATGTGGATGGAGCATTACAAAGACCAAATGGCATGACCAGGAACTCATAATGGCCTTCATGAGTGCAAAAAGCAGTCTTTGGAATGTCTACTTCTTTCATGCGAATTTGGTGGTAGCCCGAGCGAAGGTCAAGCTTATTAAAGAATTGAGCCCCTTTTAGTTCATCTAGCAAATCATCGAAAACCGGGATGGGAAATTTATCTTTGACTGTCAACTTATTGAGGGCCTTGAAGTTTGGACACATACGCCATTCCCCATCTTTCTTGAGCACCATGACCACTAGCGAGGAATAAGGACTAATGCTGGGATGAATGACACCTGCTTCCAAGAGTTCCTTGATTATTTTTTCAATTTCATTCTTTTGGGTGAACGCATATCTATATGGGCGCACATTTGGTGGTTGGACCCCTGGGACCAAAGTAATGCTATGATCATGTTCCCCTCTTGAGGGTGGAAACTCATGAGGCTTGTCATGGCAGATGGTTGTTTAAGATCTGTTGCATCTTAGGATGAATATGAAGAGAATTGGGTTTGAAGGCTTGGATGGCATTAAATTGGGCTATAAATCCATGGTGGCCCTTTTTTTAAAAAATTTCCATCCGATGTGAGCTGATGATAGAGGGAGCTCCCGCCTAGAGTCTGTGGAGGGTATGTGTGTGGTTGTTTTTCTTAAAGCTCATATATAACTCCTGGAAATCCATTGTGATTGGGCCAAGTGTGCGAAGCCATTAAGCACCAAGGACAATGTCGCACCCTCCCATGTGTATGGAAAACATGTGGGTCTTTAACTGATAATCCCCAATTTGAAGTTTGACATTTTCACAGCGGCCTTCACATTTCATTGTCCCCCCATCAGCAATTTGGACCTGGAAGTTAGAAACTGCTCGGACAAAACAATGCACTGCTTTTGCGACCCTTTGATGGATCAAATTATGTGTATTGCCACTATCAATCAAGACTACTATTGGGCGATGCTTAATAAAACCTCTGATTTTGAGAGTTTGGGGTGAAGAAATCCTTGCCAAGGCATGCAACGAGATAACTGGTTCTTCATGTACATTGTCCTGCTGGTTTTCCTTTTCTTTCTCCTCTGGTTCCTCAAGTGGTGGGGCTTCCTCCGATGAACTGTGATCAGTAGCATCAATTTGAAAGAATTTGGGCTCCTTGCATTTATGCCCAGGAGAGTATTTCTCATCACAGTAGTAACATAGTCCTTGCTTTCTTCTTTCTGCCATTTCTGTTGGTGACACCTTTTGAACCTTGAGTGTTTGGGTAATGCTTTGAGCCTGTGTGGGGCAACCCTTGGCGATGAAATTTAGGCAATTGGACTGGGCCGCTAACGCACGTTCTACTTCACGAGATATCCCACAAGCATGCAACCATGAGCTAGGGTGGTGTAGTCGAATGTGGGCCCGCATGGCTTCTTTGAGACCACTGACAAAACATTCCACATAGAGCTCATCGTGTAGACCTCCAGTGGAGAAAACTAAGGCTTCAAAGGCGGCAATATATTCGTCCACTATTCCTGTTTGTCAAAGCTTAATGAGACGACTCAAAAAATCAGATTCATGGTCAAAGCGATCCACAAGAGCTTTTTTGAATGTTTGCCAAGTCAAGGGCCATCCATAACAACTTTGATGCCATTGCCACCATTGCCATCTTTCATTGTCCAAGTACATGATACCCACACTAAGCTGAGTCGCATCATCCAAGATGTAGTTCAGTGTGAAATATTGCTCCATTTGTGCTATCCATGTGGCCGGGTGAGAGCCATCAAATTTATACATGTCCAGCTTGGGTGGTTGCGGATGGGATTGTTGGTGGGTGGCAAAGAGGTGAAGAGATTGGCTAGACTCGCCCTCAATGTTTTCATTGCCAATAGATGCCTCTGCTCGTGCCTCCATCTTACCCTTAGAGAGTGTTTCATTTAATTTCTGCAGCTGCAACACGACCTCTTTCAATTGTGATTCAAGGCTGTCAATCCTCTCATTGGCCATAGCTTGAGCTCTAGTTTGTAGCATGCACCGATCCGATGTACTTGAAATTTGGGACCGCCCGAAATTTTTGGCGCTAACAATTGAATGGTACCACCTTGCTCAGCTCATCATCCTGATTCTTATGGGCTAAGTCACGAATAAGTGCCCCAGGGGGTCTCCGACTCCTTTTTTTTTTACTCTGAACGGATTTTTACTCGCGTAGGAATACTGCAGTAGTAAAATCCCATAAATGTCAATGCTGCCAAAAGTCCTGCGAAAATCACGCCCAGGTATAGGAACCCACACAATTACTCAGATCTGAATGGTGGATCTGATTGTTGCGACGACTATATAGCCCAAACAGCTAGATCTAGATGGTGGATCTGACAGATTTGAGAGATCTGAATGGATGATCTGATAGATCTGAACGACGGAACTGATTGTTGCTATGGATATGATGGATCTGATAGATCTGAATGGTGGAACTGATTGCTGCTGCTGCGACAAAACCCCACTTGCAAGATCTGATCCGGCAAGATTATGCGTGATCTAGAGATAGAGAAGGGAACTATGGTCTCCAGGAGTGTTAGATGCTACAGATCACAATATGCATAAGGGTCTGATAGTAGTACTCGGCCCAATTTTTCAGGGCATTAACCAAGGAGGATCAACCATACCCTTAGCCGTACAACTCGACTACCTTATCATACGCGCGAGTAATCTCTCTGAGTGCTATTCTCGATGTACTGTAGTAGCAAGACGGTCGACGGTTTATCTACCGCGAGGTTTCAAGGGAGCTAGGGGGCTTCCAATATACCCAGAGGGTACTTGGAAGACAGTCCGTGTGCGGTTTTGTCTAATGTGCTACTACTCGAAGGGGTACCCACAAGGGTTACAAGGGAGTCCAACAAGCATGACCACCTCTTGTATTTCCTGCGTGCATGCCTCCCCAAATCCGCACGTTTATGCGCTCAACGACAGATCCTGTGGTTTAAAGACACCGAAACATGTTCTCATTTTGTTGTTGTCAAGAGCTTCTCCCCTTTGAACCTCCTCAGTTTTGTCCCAATTCTCCACTATATTTAGATATTCTATTATTTTTCATTATCAATCTTATAATATTAAAAGTAGGTTAGTAGGTTAGGAATAAAGTTTAAGTTGTTTTTGTTTGTTTTTGTTTTGTTTTGTTTTGTTTTTTGTTTTTGTTTTTGTTTTTTTTAAATTGAACAAAATAATGTATTTGTAAAACATTCTTAGAAATTTAACCATTCCTTATTCAAATTATTTTTTTAGAAATCCTACTCATTCCTTCTCTTTCTTAACTTGAATTGTAACTTTTTTCAACAAGTTATTCCTACCTTTATTTATCTTCTTGCAATTGAAATTACTACTTCCTCAATTCTCTTGCAATTTTCTTATTTAACACTTAGATTTTTCTTCTTCCAAAAGCACCACCTCTATGTCACATCAATTTATTTAACAATAATGAACATTTTAAAATAAGCAACGGTTCATTGTTTCAAATGAAAATAGTATTCAATATTAGAAGCCCTTTCAAAATCATCTACCCTTTTATATCAACATAGTATGAATCATATACCATCTTTAACATCAGATTCCATTTTCAACATAAAACTTCACCTTTCCACCTAGTTTTTAGAGTTTATTAAGAATATGAATTCAACTTAATTAAAACGTCCCAACTTCAACTAGATTTCCCTACTAATAACTTATGAGAAAGTCCCATACTCTAACATTAAATCATGAACAAAACAACAAAGAAAAAAATAGATGAAAAGTCTCTACTTTTGCATGAATATTGTCTTTAACATCGACACCAAAGACTAAACAATGAGGTGCTTTTTGTTTGTTATTTCATATATCTATATCTATATCTATATATATATATATATATATATATATATATATATATAATATATATATATATAATATATATATTTCTTATTATTAGTGATTTTCTTATTTGTGGAGGTGATGATCAAATCAGTATAAACCCATCTTAACCATGATCTAGTAAGTACTAAGAAGATGAATTTTATGAGGTGTAAACTTATTTTAAGAGAACAAAATTTGAGAAAATGTTTACATCTCCAGAGATTTGATCCCTCTCGCCGCTTTCTAGATCCTTGGTTAAGATGGATATATATATATATATATATATATATTCATTTTCTAAATTGCATCTTTGAATGCATAAATGCATTCAATGCGTTGAAAATCCCCTTACACACATGGAATGTGTAGACTACACAACTTAAACATACAATTCCAACAAATCTTTGCTGGATTTAAGACAAATTGACCTAAAGATATACCTAAAAACAGGTTAAAATGTAAAATAGTGAGAACTTTTAAAATGTTTTAACCATAAGATTTTTTTTTTCAATTGGGGGATGAGCTTGCCACCCTGTCGCTTCCCACAACATTTGAAGGAGGGTGGTATGGCCAACCCGCCCCATGCACTACACATGTGAATTCTCCTTTCTAAGTTCAATACCATGGGAAGTCCCCATATATTTCACTACTATGTGTAGAGAGACTCTACTCTCCGACCTTTATGGTGTGCTCAGGTTCCTTCCCCATTGCAGGTGGGATTACTCTCTTAGATGATCGATAATGGTGGGTCTATGTGTGGAGAAAAGTTTTTAGATACATGGTTTATGTCATTTCCAATTCTTATGGTGAGGCGACTTTCCTCAGAAAATGGCACCATGGAGAATTTTATATACATGCATGCTAACCTAGCTCACACACACAGAACGATCTGGTGCTCACAGAGGAAGTTGTATACTGGATCATCAATTGACTTTGGTTGCATTGAAGGGTTATTTTACCTGATTGTGTGTATTTCCCTGAAGCTAGTGGTTATAGTTACAGACGTCGCCACTCTTTCTCTAGTGCGGGTGCACTTGACATCTTGGGCATCGTTGGTTTCCTCCATCAGGGTACTATTTGCTCCTTCTAGCTCTGTTCATATCTATTTTGGTTTTGTATCTATATATTACAAGTTAGTTGGTTTCATCATTTCTTATGGTGGTTTGCATTGTGGCTTACTTTGTGGTGGCCTTTGGATAACGAGTGACCCTACTCAAAGTTTATTCCCTACTTATCCATTACTTTGGCTTTTTATTTTGTGCCAACTTAGTCCACCTAGTACACCTAGTATCTCTTGACTCTATACTCATTTCGGTTTTATTCGTTTTTTTCCTTTCATTCCTGCATTGTTGGGACTTAACAATTTTATCTGTTTATGTTTTTATTGGTACATTATACTTGGGAAATGCATGCACAGTCCTCAAGGGGTTGGTGGTCATGGCCCCCAGGGAAGGTGGCATGCCGAAGCCGAGGCATATGAATATGTCACTATCTTTCATTCTTCTACGCCTCCTGAAATTGGTAAAGAGTTTCAACAACTCGATGCCCTCACCACTAATGACCTCCATCTTTGTTTGAATTATAAATATTGGAGGTAGCCCATTAGGTTCTTAACCCTAGTCATACTAGAGGAAGACAGAGCTATTACCTGAACTCCATCACCCTCTATCGGAATATGAAAACCCTTCTAAGAAAGGTCTTCAAAGAGAAGCATGATGACCAAAATGATATTTTCTTCCTTGAATGAAATTAAGTGGGTCCAACGATATCACCTTTCATGTTTGGCGTACCTAGATTCTAGGCTAGCCCACTTAGAGATCCACCTCAAGTTTGAACTTAAGCCTTCAATTAAACTATAACTTAAAACAAGGAAAAAACAACTACAACCAAGTCTTTAGACAATCCCATTGAGCTATTTTTACTAGCAATTTGTGACCATTAGAGATATAAATGTCGAAGGTATTTATTAAGGGAAAGTTTTCTCCCACTACACATCAAACCACCCATTTTATTCCAATCCAATTTTATTTTATATTCAAATTTTTAAAAATATGATGTACTTATCTTTATATTTCTCCCTAGCCACTAATATCTCTTTACTTTCATTGTTCAAACTATTGTCTTTACTTCAAGTACCACTAATGATATCCCACAAATAGACATTGCAAGCCCATCTTCATAGTTCCATCACTAAAACCCTCTTTATAAGGCTTTACACTCAGCCCATTACATGAATCCTAGGGTTTTTATATATAGATCAAGGCACTATTATGGCAGGAAGGAAAAACTAGCTTCAATTCTTGGTATTGGGGAGTGTGTTTATGTTCCAAATACCATCAAGGACATCTTATAAATATCCATTGTGAGATCTTTGTCACAGTTCCATCGTTGAAATCATCTTCAAAATATCCTACACTTAACCCATTACATGAGCCTTGGCGTTTTCACCACGCTGAGTAAAGTACTATTGCGATAAGAAAGAAAACCTAGCTTCAGTTCCTAGTATTAGGGGTTGCATCTCTTTTTTCTCTATAATCTTGATTTTTTTGGTCATTTTGGTTTGAATTACACTTTGAGATGAGCTTATCATAATATCAAACCTTCTAGGAGGGTTTAATCAATATAGAAGCAATGTTTTTAACACTCCCCATCATTGCTCAATATTTTGTTGTGCATAATTCCATTGATATTTTTTTTGGGTATGTCATATGTAGATTTTTTACAAAGGAAAAAATTAATTTGTGTTGATTGGAACAAATTTCTTTTGAATTTAGAGCAATAGTTCCAACTCTCACATTAATTATCAATCGAGGTAGGTTGTGTTATTGCAAGGCTATCACACAAAGTATATGCAAGGACAAATGATGACTAGTGCTAATGAATCTCAAACCCAATCATTGTAATAACATTCTCAACAATCCAATCACTCTGATTGTTACACTCTCAAACTTTTCTCCCACTTACAAGAAATAAACACACAATGTAGAATAAAACTACTCCATCACACAATCACTCTTATTAAAAAAGAAACAACATTACTAGAAACCATTCACTCTAGCAAATTTTGAAATACACATTCAAATAAAATAAACGCACCATCAAACTGTAACATGAATCAAATAATAGTCACATTTCCAAGGGATCGATACATGACCGATGTTATTACACAATACATAGGTTAGAATTTTGCAATCATTAAAGCATGAACAATAACAACAACAACAATAACATAAATTGTACATGAATAATAACTGAGTGGAAATAAACCAAATAACTATAGTACCTTCCTAACCAGTGATCCCTGCTAAGAAGGAGGGGCTTTCCTTTATATTAGGGGTTGATACACTAAATAAGACAATAGCTAGTTAGTAGAAAGGTATGGTGCCATGAATGATTGCGATTTGCATTAATGAAACATATAGGATTACAATGTTGGTGCTCTCCCCCCATCTATGTATTTCTATATGTCTCTATATGCCTATATATTGTGCAGGTAGAGAACACACATCTTCATAATTTCATAATATAATGATAAGATCATCATGAGAATCTCTTGATTCTCATGTGGTCTAAATTGAGAATACATATTAACAGATTGATTATAATTTTCAAGGTTAGGACATAGTTGTAACAACTTTTCAAAGTTATGATAATCATCTATAGAAAATCCTAGTTGTTTCAGCTATGTTGTCCATAAACTCCTCCTTTGAAGGGTGAAATAACTTTTACCAAATTCTTTTCCAAAACAATCTTAATGACTGATTGAATTAGATCATTGCATCCAAAATAAGTTTCATGTCTAACAACAACACTCAGTGAGTCCTTGTCATGTCCTTGGCGAGGCAAAACTAGAAAGTGTAATCCGGCAACAACATCTCAACAGACACATACCCTCTAACAAACCAATTGTTAGTTTTATGATAAAAATAGCCTAAAACAATAGTTCTAATGCCAAATTACAAGCATAATTAGATCACATACTTATTTTGATGGTGGTTTTTACAGTGATAAAGTATGGTCTTGAGAGTAAAAAATGGTAAAGAAAATATAGGAAAATGGATGCAAAAAGATGTCAATTCCACATCTTAATGTATCCACACAACTTAAGCATATGCATGTCCTCATGCAAACCCTTGTAACTGGTTTTTGATGTGTTGAGAATGGCATTTTGAAAATTTTTAGGCTCCTACAATATCCTATTAATCTACTATGTAGCCTCGGGAAAGAACTAACTCAATTTCCCATAACTTATCAATAAGACGATAGGGATGTTGATACTGATAGGAAGGGAGCCAAATAAGAGGAAATGTTAAGCTAAGTACAATCCAACTAGGCCCACTTCTCTTGACGTGTTCCACATACTGAGAAAACCTAGAGAGTGCTTGTATGAAATTCGTAAAACAATAAGGGTCCTCATCTCTCAACTACTTCTTGGTATCCCATCTAAGCCTAGTCCCATCTAATGCATCCTATTTCATCCCTCTAATACTTATGAGCCAACACTCCAAAGCCCTATTCCTGAATTCCATTAGCATCTTCTTGGTTGTATTATGTGCATGGTCAAGACGTGATGGAGGATCACACATTCAGGGGGAGAATTGTTGCTTCATAATAGAATTGCAGATGGTTGGAATTGTGTTCCTATGTAGAAGCATGTAGTGCATATGATTGGTATTGATTTGAGTTAGTTTTTTATGATTGTATGCATTGAAATCAATTGATGTGTTGGCATATTAACACTTATATCTTCTACTTCTAGATGCATCATGTTGTTTCTCATGTGTTTTTGGATGGAGGATACATGAGGAGGAGGGTTATTGTTTCTCATGTGTTTTGATGCATGAATGATGAAATATTGTGCATTTATAGAGAGGATGAAAGTATGTGTTGCTAACAATATTTTGTTGTTGGATCTTATGTTTCTCACCTATGTTGAGGATATGATGAGTTTGTGTTGCTGATGGTGCCATATTTCTAAATCTTATATCGTTGTTGTTGAATCATAGTTCCTTGTTGATGCTTATTGGATTCATTGCATATTGATTCATATGCTACTAGTCATGTTGTTGTTGCTTGTTCATTTGCTGCTTAGAGCTTATATTGATGCTACTATATTGATGAGCCTCATGGATGCTTTGTGATGATGAGGATGTATTTGTTGCTGCTTCTATGACATATTGCTACGATGATGCTATCAATTGTTTTTGCTATTGATGTACATGTGGAGCATGGTGGTGGTTGCTAGTAGTTTTCATGACCTTGTTGCAGGATCTTCATTGTTGGGATGGTGATGGCCAAGGTGTTGAATGGCCATATACTAGCACATGATATTGCTAGTTCTTCTATTGTTGCCGCTACACAATTGAGAGAGTATATCATTGCTCATGGGGGCCTTGTACTTGATGCATATGCCATGGATTTTATTATCGTTGTCGCTGCTATATGGAGCATATTTTGTTGCTCATTGTTACCATGTACTCATGTTATATCATTATTTTTGGGATGCATAGAGGAGAGAACCTTTGCGTGCAATTGTAAGATCCATGTACCTTTATTGTTCTATCTTGCTGGCATATTGTTTATTGAGAGACCCATGGTGTCTAGTATTTCTTGTCAGCAGCTATGTATGGGTCAATGGGTTTCCAAGTCATGTATTATTTTGTATATCATTAATGTAGCCCCACTAAATTGGGTGCACTATGTAAACTTGGGTCCATAGAGCCATGGTTGGTGATAGGTATGCTTATAGAAGAGTCATTTGTTGGTTTTATGTATTTATCACAACCATGCATTTTCTTTATGAAGCATGGTATATGTATGGGACTTCATTGTACATCATTGTATATTATAGTGGTGCAGCGAATGTGTTGTTATAACAACAAAGAGTGTGTGATTGCAGCTTCATTACATGCTTATGGGGAGCATGTTTAGTTTGAGTGGTTGCATGGTATTGTCTAAAGACTTGGTTGCAATTGTTTTTTCCTTGTTGCACATTCTTATCTTGCAGGAGAGACATATGTGGGTTGCATCGGTATGGTATTGAGAATGACAGGGGAAGTACTTCTCTCATCTAGCACGTTATTGTCATTGTTCTTCAGTGTTGGTATCACCCTTTTCCATTAATTTCAAAGGGGGAGAGAATTTGGATTGATGAAGACCAACTTCAAAGTTACAGATTCAATTTTGGAGAGTGTATGGAGATTAACCTCAAATGTTGGATTGAGGCTGACATCAATGCCAACGAAGGAGCCCTTTTGCATTGATGTCAACAAGGTCATGTTTTCATATGCTTATGTAAATCTGATGATGATGTGTGATGAGTGTTTGGTTGTTGCAGTGTTCAGCTGGTTGGTTTATTGGTTGATATTTATGTCAAATTGGTTGTGGCATGAATTAGTAGAGGTGATTTGGAGGATTGGTAGATATGGTTGCAAGGCATGGTATGATGGCTTGTTATATTTTGAAGATGTTGTTGCTGCAGGTGGTTGGGTTGTTGCTATAGGTGCTGCATATGATTCTACATGTGTTGGAAGCATTGGATTTGTTGCTACATGTGTGGAGATGTTGCTACATATGTTGGAGGTGCCTCTACCAGTGTTGGAGGAAGTTGGATGACTTGATGTGGTTGTTGCATGTGTTAGAGATGATGCTACAGGAGTTAGAGATGTTGCTACAGGTTGTTATTATTTCTTGAAGAGTTGGAGGTGTTGGTCTCATTGATGATGTGATAGATAGGGTTTGGAGAGGATCTACAAGTATTGGAGGATGCTTGAGTAGGTTGTATAGGTGTTGGAGGTGTGTCATGATGTCCCCAACTTACTCCTGTAAATCAACTTCAAATGGTAGCTTAAAAAGACGTAAAACTTGAGTTTTAAGGGATATATGCAGGTTTACTTCATAAGAGTCGTGCATACGCAAGTTTCCTTCACAAGATTCACATATACGTCTTGGAAGTGTTTTTCTCCGCATTCCTCGCACATCTCAGGTTATTTTATGGTTTTTTCGACTTGTCTTTTTCAAAAAATTTCTTATAAAGGTCAAAAAAGGTTAGGGAGCTTCCAAAAAATGATTAACATTGAAAATATCTTTTATGAAGTAGAGTGAGTGGCTTGATCAAGTCAATGAGATGAATCTAGATCAAATCAAGCATATGAACAAAGATTGTGGAGCTTAGTAGTTCTTGGTAATTATTGAGTTGAGCACCTCAGTTCATCTATTTAGTGAAGAAAGACCAATGATAGTTGGGTTGATTGTCTTGGTTATGGAGTGAGTTTGAGTTTGGAAGATTGTGTGCACATTGTGTGAATTGTCTAATGTATAATTTCTGAAACAATTTGTAGTTGTTGTAGCAGATAACTAGAATATGTTTCAGCCATGATTTTTATGCAGTGAGTGAGAAGGTGAAGTGTGTGGAGATATTGTGTTGCAGTTTGTGGTGTGTTTGGAGATTGGAGATTTGGTTTTTGATTATTTTCTTTGATGATACATTGTTGTAGTGCTCATGTTGCACAATTCTCGGTTCCAGTATGAAAATGTTTGAAACAAGAACCACATATAGGAATGAAGTTGGAGGAATTTGGCGAAATCAATATAAGTGAGTAGTTTTCTCAATTAAATGGTGTTTGGATAGTTTGGAAGAAACTAGGCGAGGTTCACTGGTCGTGGTTGATTCCAACATATAGGAGTCTATACAGTTGATTGTTAGTTTAGGAGTATCCGGGCGAGGATCGTTGATCATGGTGGTCTTCAATGAATGGTAGTCCAAAGATCTGCATTAGAAAGAGTCTCCATTTGATAGTAGCCATTTGAATCTCTATGTAGAGAATTGTTTTACATAATATAATATCTGAGCAATGCAACAAAAATGAGTCGTTTTTTTCCTTGGAGAAGTTTTTCCACTAGATATACTTGTGTCCATGTGTGGAATTGTTTTCATGATTTCATGTTTATTTTTTATGCTCTGATATCTACCTGTGTTTTTCAATTTATGCATGGTTAAAGAGTAATAATTTGGAGAAAATTTTATACGTGCCTTGTCTTATCACATTGTTTAGTCTGATTTTTTTTAAAAGTGCTGACAACAAGAGTGTCAGTGAAAATTCGTAATAAACAGGGTTAAAGCGCTAATAACGATGGTGTCAAAGTTTTTGCGGTTTTGAAAATTTAAAATTGCGTTGACAACCATAGTAGCAACACAAATTCCTAAAGACAGTCAATTAAACTCTGAAAGATGGAAAATCAACTCCAAAAGCAAAATTCAAAATTTTTCTTGACCAAAGAAATGTGTCAATGGAATAAGATGTTTAATCTCAAGTGTTTCCATATGGTGGAAGTACTTATATTACCACGAGTTAAAAGTTGTGCAGAGTTAATCATTTGTATTATTTTATCTGCCGAAGTAAAATAATTGTTATCCCACATTATTGTAATCAAATCCAACTCCCATATTAGTTGCATGTGTTTCTGGATGGTGGAAGTTATGACACAAGCTCAGTAGTTAAAAGGAAAATGTGCCAAAACATATTTGTTTTTACTTGACAGAAACTTTGTTTTTTAAACTATTTTTCCTATAAAGGCAGTAAATTCGTGAGTGGTTTCCAAATATATGGAAACTAATTTTCAAAATATGAAGGATATTTTTGTCCAAACCAGGCCCATTTAAAAAAACCTCTCTCTATTTTATAAAAGGTGTTACGGTTTGAAATATTCGAAGGGATATTTGAAAGTTATTATTCAGGATTTTGCAATCATGTTTTAGTAAATGTTTTCAAAATCACATCTCAAACAAATGAGAACGATTTTTTCAAAACCTAAAGAGATTTTTGTCCAAAATGGAACCATTTAAAAAAAGCCTCTCTTTTTGTTTCTAACATATATCATTGTTTTGGAGTTTCGAAAGGATCACTGGACCCTATTTTTCAGGAATTTGTGAGGACAAAGCTCATGGACAGTTGTTGACTTGGATGCCACCTCATCAAATTTGACTTGTTGATCATTATCTCCAGCGATGACTCGAGAAACAACATGATATTTATATGTAGATAGGATTAGGAATTTTTCTATATGCATGTATTTGAAAGATACACTTTATCTCTTTTATTTTTAGAAAATTGTAATTAAGGATAAGCCATAAAACTGTTTTATCTATTGATTTTCTATATAAACAGTTTCAGAAGAAGAAGAAATAGTTGGAAATTATTTGAAAGTAGCATTTTTTATGTACTGCATGATCAGATTATAATAAAGTATTTTATGTGAGCATTTTTGTAGAAATTCCTTTGTTGCAATTCCCTATTTGTTTCTTGGTGTAATGTTTTCCTCAATGTCTGAATGCTAAGTGGTTGAATTTGGAATTCATACTGTTGTGCTCAATTTTCTTATGTTTTAGATATTTAAATACTTATTTTTCACATATATATCACATTTTTTCCCTCCATTATCCTCTAAATTTCCTGAAAACAGTCAAAGGAATTGCTACTATCTCGCTTTTGTAATGTTTGCTCACTAAACATGTGATTATATAAGCTTATTGGAATGAAACTCCATGCCCAATGGTGAAATTTTCCTACAATCCAACCAATCTAAATTTTTCTTAAATAGATCTGGCTATAGTACTCATTTCAAACCTTCTACCACTGTGACCTTAGGTAGCTGACTATTTAGGGAGAGAACCATCTCCAAGTTGAAAGCGCTAGCTTTCAACCTCAAAGCGGTTTGATGTTACCTCAGTTATTTCCTTCCACAACCAGGGAAATTTACGAGTGATAACACCTTCACTTCTAATTCACCCCGCGCCTCCTCTCCTCTCAGTAGTGATCTAGTTTCCAACAATTGGTATTAGAGTGGGCCTCTCAATTGCAACTTGATCATTGGAGAGTGGAGCTTGGAGTTTTTGGCATATTTTTGCAATTTTTTAAAATGGATCAGTAAGGAATTCCAATGCTTCATGTAGGTAAATTTACAACTTAGAAGATGAAATTGGAGTCATATTTTTTTATCTCTTGATGAAAATATTTTTCTATGAGTTGAATATGGAGTTAAAGATGAATCTATAGATTTGGTTAAGAAGATTATTTTTCATAGTATTTAAAAATATAATAGCATGTATGTGAGACATTGTGAGATTGCAAAAGAGATGTTGGACAAGTTGAAAATTTTAAATCTTGGAGGAAAAATACAGATTTTAAAGATGGAGAAAAATGCAAAGGATTCTACTCTTATTGCTGTGACAAATCAAACTCCTCATGACAAGAAAATGAAAGCACTAGTGATAGCAGTGGTCGATTGAGCATCAATCTTGAGGAACAACAAGAAGAGATCGGTAGCAAGGATGATGAGAAAATCAAGATAATGACACTAAAAGTAGATATTCAAAGGCTCATAGCTAAAAATAAAGATCAGCGAATGCTGCTGCAAATGTTTTATGAAAAAGAGTGTCCTTACAAAGAATAAATTTCAGATTTGAAAACCCAGTTGGAAGAAGGAATGAAGATTGCAATTGGAATGAGGAAGCAATACAATTAGTTGGAGGGTGAATGCCAAAAATTGAAGGCTGAACTAATTTCTGCAAGAAAACAATTAGAACAGTTCAGATCTAGTGCTCAAGCATCAACAAGCAACTTTGAAAATGTTGAAGCAACAATTGGTAACAAGAAAAAGGAGAATCAACAACAACAACACTAGCCATGCAAGAAGCAAAAAAATAAAAGCAAATAAGGAAAAGGAAGAAGAATAGAATTGGAAGATGTTATTATATTTTGTTGCTCATTATTGCCATTTACTCATGTTATATCATTAGTTTTGGGATGCATAGAGGAGAGAACCTTTGTGTGCAATTGTAAAAGTCATGTACCTTTATTGTTCTATCTTGCTAGCATATTGTTTATGGAGAGACCCATGGTGTCTAGTATGTCTTGTCATTAGCTATGTATGGGTCAATGGGTGCCCAAGTACATTTGGTGGATGATGTAAATTTGGGTCCATAGAGTCATGTTTGGTGATAGGTGTGCTTATAGAAGAGTTATTTGTTGGTTTTATGTATTTGTCACAACCATGTATTTTCTTCATGAAGCATGGTATATGTATGGGACTCCATTGCACATCATTGTATATCAGAGTGGTGCAGCAAATGTGTTGCTACAACAGTAAAGAGCATGTGATTGTAGCTTCATTACATGAGTGGTTGCATGGTATTGGATAGAGACTTGTTGGCAGTTGTTTTTTCCTTGTTGCACATTATTATCTTGTAGGAGAGACATATTTGGGTTGCATCACTATGGTGTTGAGAATGATAGGGAGATTACTTCTCTCATCTAGCGCATTATTGGAATTTTCTTCAGTGTTGGTATGACCCTGTTCCATTGATGTCAAAGGGGGAGAGAATTTGGATTGATGAAGACCAACTTCAGAGTTGTAGATTCAGTTTTGGAGAGTGTATGGAGATCAGCCTTGGATGTTGGATTGGGGTTGACACCAATGCCAAAGGGGGAGCTTGTTGGCATTGATGTCAACAAGGTCATGGTGTCATATGATTATGTCAATCCTATGATGATGTGTGATGAGTCTTTGGTTGTTCCAGCGTTCAGCTAGTTGGTTTGTTGGTTGACGTTGATGTCAACTTGGTTGTGTCATGACTTAGCGGAGGTGGTTTGGAGGATTGGTAGAAATGGTTGCAATGCATGGTATGATGGCTTGTCATATGTTGAAGATGTTGTTGTTGCAGGTGGTTGGGTTGCTGCTATAGGTGTTGCATATGCTTCTACATGTGTTGAAAGCATTAGAGTTGTTCTACATGTGTTGAGATGTTGCTACATGTGTTGGAGGTGCCTATACACATGTTGGAGGCAGTTGGATGACTTGATGTTGCTGCTGCAGGTGTCAGAGATGATGCTACAGGAGTTGGAGATGTTGCTACAGGTTGTTATTGTTTCTTGAAGAGTTGGAGATGTTGGTCTTGTTGATGATATGATAGATAAGGTTTGGAGAGGATCTATAAGTGTTGGAGGATGTTTGAGTAGGTTGTACTGGCGCTAGAGGTGTCTCGTGATGTACCCAAATTACTCCTGGAGATAAGCTCCAAGTGTTGGCTTAAAAGGATGTAAAACTTGATTTTTAATGGATATATGTAGTTTTACTTCATAAGAGTCGTGTATATACGAGTTTCCTTCACAAGAGCCATGTATATGTCCTAGAAGTGTTTTTCTTCGCATTCTTAGTGCATCTCATCTTACTTTATGGTTTTTCCGGCTTGTCTTTTTCGAAACTTTTCATGTAAAGGTCAGAAAAGGTCATGAAGCTTCTAGAAAGCGATTAACATTGAAAATATCTTTTATGAAGTGGAGTGAGTGGCTTAATCAAGTCAATGAGCTAAATCTAGATCAAGTCAAGAATATGAACAAAGATTATGGAGCTTAGTAGTTCTTGGTAATTATTGAGTTGAGCACCTCAGTTCATCTATTTAGTGAAGAAAGATCAATGATAGTTGGGTTAATTCTCTTGATACATGGAGTGATTGTCAGTTTGGAGGATTGTGTGCAAGTTGTGTGAGTTGTCTAATGCATAATTTTTGAAGTAGTTTGTAAGTGTTGTAGCAGATAACCAGAATATGTTTCAACCGTCATTTTTGTGTAGTGCGTAAGAAGGTGAAGCATTTGGAGAGATTTTTTGGCAATTTGTGGTGTATTTGGAGATGGAGATTTGCTTTTTTATTATATGATTTGATGATATATTGTTGTAGTCCTCATGTTGAGTAATTCTTAGTTCCAATATGAAAATGTATGAAACGAGAACCACATAGAGGAGTGGAGTTGGAGGACTCCGATGAAATCAATATGTGTGAGCAATTTTCTCAATCCAATGGTGGTTGAATAGTTTGGAAGAAACTAGGCAAGGCTCATTGGTCGTGGTGTCTTGCGGCAAACAAGAGTCCATAGAATCGATTGTTAGTTCAGGAGTATCTGGGCGAGGATCGTTGATCGTGGTGGCCTTCAACGGATGGTAATCCATAGATCCGCATGAGAAAGATTCCCCACTTGATAGTATCCATTTGAATCTCTATGTAAAGCATTGTTTGACATAATAGAATATTTGAGCAACACAATAGCAACGGGTGGTTTTTTTTCCTTGGAGAGGGGTTTCCACTAGATATACTTGTGTCCATGTGTTGAATGGTTTTCATGTTTTCATGTTTATTCTTTATGCTCTGATATCTACTTGTGAGTCTCAATTTATGCATGGTTAAAGAGTAACAATTTGGAGAAAAAATTATAAGTGCCTTCCCTACTGATTCACCCCACTCCCCCCCAGTAGTGCTATAGTTTTCAACACCTCTTGGGGTTAGGTAAATGTTCATTTCAATCATCATTTAGAAATCAGTGGAAATTATGCTTTAATTAATTGACCCTGCACAGGGGGGGTTGTGAATGGGGCCAACTTTGATTTTTTTTTTTTTGTTAATGTTTTTGTTTGTTTGTTTTTGTTTTTTTTGTTTCTGTTTTGTTTTGTTTTGTTTTTTTTCCTTCAGTTTGTGATTGTATGCACTAAAATTTGACCTGGATATAGTATATGCATGTGTTGACAGTAAGGGAGGGTTTTGAGACTCAAATAGGAGTCACATATATAATTTTACAATCAAATGACAAAATTATAATATAAATGTCAAGGAGATGAAACTATTTATTATTTTTTACTATCCTTATCATGGTATGTGTTTAGCCTCGAGGATTAGCTCAATTGGCCGAGTACCCCTTTTCAAAGCACCTTAATTTTTCATTGATTAGTCATGGATTCAATTATCTTGATGCTCTTGAGGCCAGGTAAATGTTCAATTTTTTTTGTTTTTGTTTTTGTTTTTTTGGTTTTTTTTGTTTTAGTTTTTTTAGTTTTTTAGTTTTTAGTTTTAGTTTTAGTTTTTGTTTTTTGTCTTTGTTTTTTTTGCTTTCTTGCTTTTTTGTTTTTTGTTATTTTTTTGCTTTTTTTTGTTTTTGTTTTTTTTGTTTTTGTTTTGTTTTTGTTTTGTTTTTTTGTTTTTTTTTGTTTTTGTTTTGTTTTTTTGTTTTTGTTGTTGTTGTTGTTGTTGTTAACCTGGGTATAGTATATGCATGTGTTGACAGTAAGGGAGGGTTTTGAGACTCAAATATGACTCACATATATACTTTTATAATCAAATGACAAAATTATAATATAAATGTCAAAGAGATGAAATTATTTATTATTTTTTACTATCCTTATCATGGTATGTGTTTAGCCTCGAGGGTTAGCTCAATTGGTCGAGTATCCCTTTTCAATGCACCTTAATTTTTCATTGATTAGTCATGGATTCAATTATCTTGATGCTCTTGAGGCTAGGTAAATGTTCAATTCACATAACATTTATCAATCAACATAAATTATTCTTTAATTAATTGACCCCGCATAGAGGGGGTTGTGAATGGGGCAATCGTTGAATTTTTTTAGTTTGTGTTTGTATGCACTAAAATTTGACATGGTTATTGTATATGTATGCATTGGCGATATGGGAGGGTTTCTAGACACAAACAAGACTTACAAAATGAACTTGTCAACTAGATGACAAAATTATAACATAAATGTCCATGAGATGAAATTATTTATTATTTATTACTGTCCTTATCATGGTATGTATTTAGCCTAAAGGGTTAGCTCAATTGGTCAAGTAGCCCTCATCAAAGTACCTTAATTTTTTATTGAGAGATCACGATTTAAATTCTCTCGATGCTCTGAGGGTCAAGTAAATGTTTAACCCGCTTTACATTTAGCGATCACTGGAAATTATGCTTTAAGTAATTGACCCCACACAAAGGGGGTTTTGAATGGGGCCAACATTAAAAAAAATCATGTTGTGTTTGCATGCACTGAAATTTGACATGGTTATAGTCGATGCATGCATTGATGATATGGAAGGGTTTCCAGACTCAAATATGAATCACACAAAGACTCCGATAATCAAATGACAAAATTTAACATAAATGTCAAGGAGATTAAATTATTTATTATATTTTATTGTCCTTATCATGGTATGCATTTATCCCTGAGGGTTAGCTCAATTGGTTAAGTACCCCTCATCAAATCACCTTAATTTTCTATTGAAAGGTCATGGGTTCAATTCTCTCGATTCTCTTGGCGTCATATAAATGTTCAATTCACTTAACATTTAGGAATCAATGGAAATTAAACTTTAATTAATTGACCTTGCATAGAGGGGGTTGTGAATGTGGTCAACATTAAATTTTTCTTAGTTTGTGCTTATATGCACTAAAAGTTGACATGGTTATAGTAGATGTGTGCATTCATATTATGGGAGGGTTTGAGACTCGAATATGACTCACACAAAGAATTTGACAATCAAACGATGAAATTATAACATAAATGTCAAGGAGATAAAATTATTTATTATTTTTTACAATCCTTATCAAGTATATACTTAGCCTTGAGGGTTAGCTCAATTGGTCGATTAATCATCGTCAAAGAACCTTTATTTGATATTGAGAGGCCACATGGTCAATTCTCTTGATGCTCTTAGGGTCAGGTAAATGTTCAATTCATATAAGATTTAACAATTATTGGATATTATGCTTTAATTAATTAACTCGCGGAGAGGGGGTTGTGAATGGGGCCAACGTTGAATTTTTTTAGTTTGTGCTTATATGCACTGAAATTTGACATGGTTATAGTAGATTCATGCATTGATGGTATGGGAAGGTTTCGAGACTCAAATAGAACTCACACAAAGAATTCAACAATCAAACACCAATATTATAACATAAATTTCAAGGAGATGATTTATTTTTTTTACAATCCTTATCATGATTTGTATTTAGCCCCTAAGGTTAGCTCAATTGGTTGAGTACCCCTCATCAAAGCACCTTAATTTACTTTTTAGAGGTCATTGGTTGAATTCTCTCGATGCTCTCAAGGTCAGGTAAATGGTAATCTCACTTAACATTTAGCAACCAGTGGAAATTATTTTTTAATTAATTGAACCTGCATAGAAAGGGGTTGTGAATGGGGCCAATGTTGAAATTGTTTCATTTTTAGCTTGTATGTACTAAAATTTGACATGGCTGCAGTAGGTGTATGTTATCGAATGGTTTCGAGACCCAAATAGGACTCACACAAAGAATTCAATAATCAAAAGATAAAATTATAACATAAATGTCAAGGAGATGAAATTATTTAATTTTTTTATTGTCCTTATCATGGTATGTGTTGAGCCTCGAGGGTTAGCTCAATTGGTCAAGTACCCCTTTTCAAAACACCTTAATTTCCTATTGAGAGGTCATAAGTTCAATTCTCTCAATGATCTTAGGGTCAAGTAAATGTTCAATTCACTTAACATTTAGCAATCAGTGGAAATTATGCTTTAATTAATTGAACCCACATAGAGGGAGTTGTGAATGGGCCCATCATTGAAATTTGTTTAGTTTGTGCTTGTATGCACTAAAATTTTACACGGTTATAGTATGTG
The DNA here is from genome assembly GCA_000404065.3 of Pinus taeda. Classification (NCBI taxonomy): domain Eukaryota; kingdom Viridiplantae; phylum Streptophyta; class Pinopsida; order Pinales; family Pinaceae; genus Pinus; species Pinus taeda. Next base: position 54,342 of record APFE031103518.1, on the reverse strand, counting down.
CATGCGTTGACGGTATGGGATGGTTTTAAGACTCAAATGTGACTCACATAAATATTTCGACAATAAAACAAAAAAAAATTACAACATAAATGTCAAGGGGGCAACAAATTTTTTTTTTTTTAATTTTTTATTGTCCTTATCATGGTATGTATTTATCCCCGAGGGTTAGCTCAATTGGTTGGGTACCACCTTAATTTTATATTGAGAGGTCATGGGTTCAATTCTCTCGACACTCTTTGGGTCAAGTAAATTTTCAATTCATTTAATATTTAGAAATTAGTGGACATTATGCTTTAATTAATTGACCCTGCAGAAAGGGGGTGAGAATGGGGCCAACATTGTAATGGACATGAACATGTTACCCCTATCAATGTACCCTAGTTGTACCCCTTCTACCAAAGAGTTGGAACACTTGATTAGGAGATTAATGATGTCCACCAAGGTAAAAAAGGTAAAAGGCATAACTTCCAAGAATCATAATTCATTATCCAATTCAATTCATGGTCACTACTTTCATGTCAACTACATTTAGTGTTAACATTTAATATGAAGTAATGGACAAATGTAACTCATGTGTGTCAAGCTAAGCATGATATGAGAGGTATATGTGGGAAATTGTCTAGGAAAATACTAGATTTTATCATTGGAACCATTGTTTCTGATCAAGTGGATCATCAAAGAAAATATATCCTATAATTACCCCTAGGTGTGAGGGGGTAACAAGGTATACATAAGGATATAACCCCACAATTTATAACCATATCACCAAATTCTAACTTGGATAATGTCTCAACATGGTTGACCAAATATGACATATTTTAGACATTTTTTGCGCATGATAATTGTGTTGTGGAAAACAAAGGAGAGGGAATTTCCCTTGCTCATCCAAGTTCAAATATTAGTAAGCTTTGTTCAAATATGAAAGAGGAGGGGAGTGCCTTTAAGCCCATCTTGGAACACATGCGAGGTGCATATAAGTGATATAATGAAATGATTGATCACAATGGGTTCTAAGCTTGACTTGGATAGTGGCCCAATACTAATCACCAAGAAGATGCTGGAATGCTTAACATTTTAACTACCCCAAAATAAAATAAAAATAAAAATCTATTTCAAATTATAATTAAAAATATAATAGCTTGCATGAAAATCCATTGTGTCATTATGTAAGTCAATTCGAAACCACCAAAGGTCCATTCCATTCGAAACCACCAGAGGTCAAGTCCCTTCAACACCACCAGTAGAGCCACTAGAGGTCGAGTCAGTGAGTCCATTTGAAACCACCATAAGTCTATTTTGTGAGGTCCATAGCTGGCATGAAAATCCATTGTGTCATTTTGTGATTCCATTCAAAACTAGCAAAGGTCGAGTCCATTTGAAACCACCATAGGTTTATTCCTTTCAAAACCACCAGTAGAGCCACCAGAGGTTGAGTCCATTCAACACCATCAGTAGAGCCACCAGAGGTCGAATCCATGAGTCCATTCGAAACCACTAGAGATCCAGTCCATGAGGTCTAGACCCACCAAAGTTTGAGTCTATGAGTGCATTCAACACCATCGAGAGAGCCACCATTGGTTGAATCCATGAGTTCATTAGAAACACCATAGGCAGAGCGCAAGAACACTAAAGCACCAAAGCATATATGATATGGTAATGTCTTCATATTTATCTTCTTATTTATGTTCTTAAAACCATCTATAATAAAACCGCTACCCACGAACTGAAACCAGGACAAATCCATTGATAATAAAACCCTTGCCTGTGAACTATGCAATACCCAAGGAAATTTTGCCCTAGGGTTCCTTAGATAAATAGGGTTTTCTTCAAAAAAATATTTTTCTTGCTCAATGATGTCACCAATAATTTATTCAATATATAGTGTATGAATAAAAAAAATAATCTACAATAAGTAGAAATGATTAACATATTCCATTCAACATAATGCCATAAACCAATCCACAGATTTTGCAACATTTCAATATAAATACCAAATTCAACAAAACTTGATTAAAAACAATTTCACCCTATCCAAATTACCTAAGCTACACTATATTGTTATGTGATTCGTAACCAAAAGAACTATCCAAATAGCCTTAAGACGAAGCCCTAATTCTGCTACAAGAAACTAACCGAGAGCCATGGAACTTCAAGAATGGAAAGGTGAGTACCTCAGGATAATAACGAGTTGCTTGAGAAGAGGATGGAACTTGGTTTAGGGTTTTTCCTTAATCTGCCTTTGAATTACCTCAAAAAATCCTTCAAAATTGATCTCAAAAGCACTATATTACCTCAAAGAATTTTAGATCTGCCACATACCCTAACCAGATCTCTGACTAGCCTCAAGGAGGGCTCAATTTTTTTTGAATGACCTTTGTTTATGCTAAGAAAACATCTAATTGTTGCAGGAGGGTAACCACTAGACTACCAAAGGATAATTTTGCACAGTCTTAGCCTTAGAGCCCCGTTTGCCTCAGGAAATTCAGTACTTTGGCATAAAAAAAAAATGTAGAGCTTCAAGGAATTTGGTTGACTTTCTTCATATTTCCACAAAGAACCTCATTATTCCTTCATATAGTTGATTCCATGTTTTCCATAACAAAATATAAAAGATAAAAATAGTTTTACTAACTAGCATGGAATCTTTCACCACCAAAATTAGTAGAAGGAAAGGGGTGGTCGAGTTCTTCATTTTTGTGATAGTAAGAGTTGTTATTGGACATATAATACCTAAAGACAACGATCCCTTTGATGTTGTTGTTATGGTAATGTCTTCATATTCCTCTTCTTATTTCTGTTGTCAAAGCATGAATAATAAAACCCCTACCTGTGAATTGAGATTGGGATGTTTGAGGCCTTCTTCCTATTCCCCTTCTTATTTCCATTGTCAAATTCATTGATAATAAAACCCTTGACCATGAACTGAGACAAGGGTGGTCGAGACCTTCTTCCTATTCCTCTTCTTATTTCTATTTTCAAAGCCATTGATAATAAAACCCTTGGCTAGAAACATAGGTTCTTAGCCTCCAGTTTGAAACAAACCCAAAGATCAAATGCCTACACACAAAGGAAATGGAGATATATTAAAAACCATACCAACTCCCATTAAAAGCATTGTACAACAATTGAATAGCCACGAGAATGATGCAGGAATATATATAGATATGTTCCTTGTGTAAGGTTCAAAGCAAGTTTGGGTAATGGCTCTAACAATCATGCTGAATTTATGGTTCTCACTTTTTTTATGCTTGGAGGAAAAACATAGAAAAGATATCTAAGAAAACACTAACAAGACCATTGTCAGTGGCAACTTCACAAGCTTCATTATCTTCAAGTAAAATTAGAACCAAAATAGGAGATGTTAGCATTCAAACAAAGGTAAAATATCTTAGGTTTTAGAAAATAACTCTATTCATGTAAGATGGATTCTTACATGAAATAAATGGTTGCTCCTAACTATCATATGTTGGTTATTGCATCATTGTAGCTTACCCCTAGCTGAGACATTATTTACGAAAGTATGAAATGCTAAATTAACCATACATCCATTCTTTTCTACCACAGGTAAATATTACTTTGACTTGACAAACTATAGACATTCATCCTTTTCTATTAGGCCAAAAAAAATCCACATATGTCAATAATCACTTTTCATAATTTTTTGATCCATTTTCCTCCTAATTTCTCTCCATTGAATGGTGCAAAATTAATAATGTATATATAATGAAGGAATTATAGCCATGAATAATTGTGAAAAGTAATTCACATTTGAAATAAAAATCTAAAAACCTAGCAAACAAGAGACATACACTAACTAATTCAATTCAATCTAATTTGATAGGGAACTGTTGTGCCCTACAACAACCCCCCATTTCATATCACTAAAATTCCAAAAAAATATAATGTGAAATGGGTCCCTTTTTAATTTTTGTTTCAAATTGGTATCAATTTAAAGTTATATTTCACAAAGAGGCTTTTTAATAAAACCAATTAAAAAACCCCGATATAAAACGATTTATCTTTATCATTGCGATAAAGCGATCACAAGATCGCATATCGCAATGACAAAGAAAATCAATGTAAGGAACATATCGGTTTTCACCGATGCGAAATCGCTATCGGATATCGGCAAGGCATAAAATGACACAAGTAATGATCTTTGCTACCTTGCGATGCGAAATCGGAAATAGGAAATCGGCGATAACATCTAAAGCGCAACTAAACTTATCTTCATCCGATGCGATGCGATATCGCTATCGGCAATCGGTGATTCACCATCCTAAGTGGTACTACCAGCGATACCCCACGCGATGCGATATCGGATATCGGCGATCGGGGGTTCCAAGCAAAACCAATGAAAAAACTTAGCATTTCCCGATGCCCGATTTCGTAAGAGGTAAATGACACATTTCCCAAGGTAACAGTCATAAAGGCAGTTTGATTTGATTTTTTCGTAATTAAGGCCATATCCTTTGGAAAAGCCGCTCATCCGTGTTCAAACCGCCAAATCACCCTCAACATGCTTCAAATAAATCATTTATCCATTAATCGAAGAAATTGTAATTAATGAGACTGACAGGCCGTAATGATCATTTAATAAGAAAAACAGGCTTGAAGCCATCCACGTATTTGCTCCTAAGGCCACCTCAAGTCGATTAATTACTGTGAATGCGCCAAGATATATATATATATATACTTCATTCTGTTTGATTCATGATATTGTTGCATGTGTTGCGCTTACCTTTTACTTTGCACATAATTCTTTCACAGAAACAGAAGGAAGTGGAATGGGAAAGAAATCCAAGAAGACTACAATGCCTACTGCCTCGCCAGCCGCAGGGCTAACTGTCGCTGATCCAACTGGGAAGAACAAAGGACTAATATCAGATACAATATGCTTAGGACTTCCCAAGACCACTTGGCAGGGGACTTACAATTTGATTGAAGCCGAAGGGCCAATGATGACAGAAGTGGAAATTTTATGCGACAACACCAGTAAATCCGATGCCAATCTAAAAGATTTGGCTAACTCCTTCCTACATAGAATAGCGACCCGGGAGCAGGTTCTTCCTTACACAGATGTGGTAAGATGGGCACTCCAAGAACTCCCAATTGTCGATAGACTGCTTGAATCTACGGATGGGAGGGTTTTCGGCTCGTTTCGAGCCGAAGACCTAAGGCTAATGTATCACCTGCCACGAGAAGAGAAGAAGTATAATGCTGCATTTTTGGAGAAGTTTCGAGAAGAAAACAAGACAGAATCTGAACCTATTCGAGAATGGAGACATAATCCAGCAAAACACAAGCACGAAGCCTCGGGTAAGTACTCAGTTGACTCCCTCTGTTAACCTTACTGTTATGCTGGAGTTATGATGTGTAGGCTATGGGGATTGCATGATTCTGCCAATATCACCATAGAAATGGTCCCCCTAATTGAGGCGCAGTGCAAAGGCAGAAGGAGCTATCAGTGGCACTGGAGCAGTTAAGAATATCAACTGAGGGAGAAATAAAAGCAAAACATGAACAAATCGCTCAATTGACCACTCAAGTTGAGCAAACGAAAAATCTCCCTAAGATAGATGAGTCTAAAGCAGAAGTGCTCCAGCTAAATAAAGGATTGATTAATCAGGTTAAGCTGTTATGTCAACATCTCATACGAGCATAACCATTGTGCGAATTGTTAACGTCTATAAGCGAAAAGGTAGACAAAGCAAGGGCCAACTTGGATCAGGCAGAAGAAACACTGACAAACTTTATAGAATGGCAGGATTCAGATGTAGTTCGGGCAGCTAATCTGCCAAGAATTCTAGAATCGCACAAAGAAATATTGTTCACAGAATGGCAATCACAACTGATGAAAGCAGAAAGAGAAACTTCCAGATGCAGGACAATCAGTGGAAATTTAATTGAATTAGTAAATAATACATTGTATTTATCTAACACAATTTCCCAATGCACTCCAGGTCAATTAACAACAGCAAATATATTGGAGCATTCATGCTATCCGGACTTGGAGAAAAGTGCAAGATTGATCGCTGGAGTCAACAGTCTGACATGGGATGCATATTGGTTCTTTTTAATCAAACCATACATCCAAAGAGCCGTCTTGAAGTGTCTAACCGATGCTGTTGGTTATATTATACCCGACATTCAGGATGCCACCTTCGCTGCCCAATTCAGTTCACGCCTCAACAAACCGCCAGAAGTAGAACCAATGCTCGTGATAAGCCAGCTAAGGTTTAAGGGCAAGCAACCTGAGGCATGACTCATTTCGCCGACTGCCAGATCGCCCCTGAGAAGTAGACCGGATTTACTGATACCAATTTAGTAGGATTTTGTTTCATAGATCTTTTTAGTTTAATAGTATTTAAAGACCCTTTCATGCATTTAGAAAGGGTCGTAAAAGTTTTTTATATGACTTAAACCCTGAAGTTGCACTATTGTACTTCAGGGATATTCTTTTATGAAACTTGACTAATTATTCCAAATTTGATAAGGAAAGCTTTTATGCAAATGTGCACTATTGTCATTGTTTGAAAGCATTTCTGTTGAAGAAGGAATTCTGAATAGCGATTAATATTTCGGATCGATCTATAGCTCACATGGTACTATTATCTGCGTCTGTATTCTTTTTCGTTATATGAATTGTTATTGAAATCACTCTTGCTATTATCGCTTATATATATATGTGTGTTTTTCATAGCATTCTTTATGCATTCCACTACTGGTTGTTTATTGCATGCTCTCCTTTTAAACGTATATATGTATCGATGATATGAACAGTGAATGTAGTAATCTGTATGCATCGCTTCATTGTGACTATTCATGTGAAGCAATCTTTGAATAATTGAACATCTTTTATTTATTTTACAGAGTCATCTATATGCCTGATAAATAGATAAAGATTATTTAACGCTACATTCTGAATGAATAAATTGTTCCCGGGATTAGTATTAGTTTCCTTATTTTGTCAATAGAATAATTCATTCGCCTATCATTTAAGCAATTTATTCATCACCCATTCATTCCTTTTATTTCATTATCGGGAAACTTGTCCCGTTATCTCCAGTCGGAGCCACCATTCCAAACGGAAAAGGAGATGTACCAAGGTCCGGACCGGGTGGTTATCCCCGATGTTGTGGCAACGATTTCCGAGGCCTCAACAGGAACAAACCATGAGCTACTAAAATTTGTTGCCATTAAGAATATATGAGCTAAGTGTTGAATACTATTTTTTTTCTCTAGCAATTTGGATTTTCTATAGCCCACTTCTTTTCTTGTGTCTTGTCCTCACATATTGGTTGATATATCCCATCCTATCAGAGAATTTTTACTAGCAATTTGCGGCCACTAAAGATATTTATGTCGAAGGTTTCTATAAGGGGAAAGTTTCTTCCCACTACACATAAAACTTTAAAACTAATCAACAAATGCCACCCATTTTATTCCAATCCAATCTGATTTTATATTCACATCTTTTAAAATCCGATGTACTCTTTATATTTCTCCCTAGCCACTAATATATCATGACTTTCATTGTTCAAATTATTGTCTTTGATCCACTTACCACTAAGGATATCCCACAAATAGCCATTTTAGGCCCCTCATCACATTTCCATCACTAAAATCCTATTTATAAGGCCCTACACTCATCCCATTACATGAGCCCTAAGATTTTTGCTATGTAGATCAAGGCACTATTATGGGAAGAAGGAAAAACTAGCTTCAGTTCTTAGTATTGAGGGGTGTGTTTTTGTTCCAAATACCATCAAGGAAATCTTACAAATGGCCATTTTGATCCCCTTGTCATAGTTCTATCACTTAAATCCTCTTTAAAAGGTTATGAACTTAGCCCATTTCATAAGCCTTTGGGAGTTTTACTATATTAAACGAAGCATTATTGCGGTAAGAAAGAAAACCTAGCTTTAATTCCTAGTAATTGAGGTTATATCTCTTTTCTCTATATAATGTTGATTTTTCTAGTGATTTTAATTTTCATTACAATTGAAGATGAGGTTATCATAATATCAAATCCTCTAGGAGGGTTTAAACAATATAGAAGCAATGTTTTTAACACTCCCCATCAAAGTTCAATATATATATATATATATATATATATTTATAATATATATATATATATATATATATATATATATATATATATATATATATATATATATAATATATATATATATATATATATATTATATATATATATATATATATATATATATATATATATATATATATATATAATATATTTATATATATAATATATATATATTTTTTTATGTGGTTCACGAACACTGGGTAGCCGCTATATCCATGGGAAAATCTAGGCAGATCAACCCAAAGGGGTCTACATGTCAGCCAAAATAGCAAGGCCTAACCCCAAGGGCATCTAGGAGATTTGACATTGTGACCTCCCAATTGGCAAAGTACTTAGCAACAAGAACTTGAATAATTGAGTTATCCCTTGGGGCTCAACTCAATGTTTTGTTGTGCATAATTCCATTAATATTTTTTCTAGGTATGCCATCTATAGAATTTTTACAAAGATAAAAATTAATTTTTTCATGGACTTTATTGGGGTATGCTTTTCTTTATGAAAAAAAGTAGCCAATCTATGCACCATTTTTTACCAGTTGTTAATATACATATGGTATACACTCAAATTTATATATATATTCTTGTGTGAACATTATGGAAAATAATGATTGTTTATCAACCACATAGACCAATACATCCAGGAATAATTTGTAATGATAAAACATTTCTTCTAAATCAATGCATTTCACACTTTGGTGGTTTTCAATGTTCATGCTTTTGTTTCGAAGCTTCTTAGTATTACCAAAAAAAATTCACAAGGAATTTTCCTTGTGGAATTTTGGCTTCATTTTGAATATTGGTACATAGTTGGACCAAGTAAGTTGCACAACTAAGTTCCTGCGAAAAAAATTAGGGGTTTTATGCTTAAATTGTTATCAAATTAGCTTTCAACACGAGCACCTTATAGGCCTTTTTGCATCCTATGCATTGATTAAAACATGTTTTTATTTCATTCATCATCGAACATCATATATATGTTGACATGATTATGGGGAAATGTTGACTTTTCTTGTCTAATGTCACTACTTTTCTCTTATTTACTAGATCATATCCTAGGTATAATTCACTTATACAAGCTTAAAGTGGTCTTGTAAGTAGTTAGATAAGACCAATGACAACTTGAGTTTGAGAAACGAGTCCTCAAGGTCAAGAAAATTAAGGATGCTTGATAAATACCTAATGATCCCTAATAAAGGAGACTATGGAAATTGACTCAAACCAATCCCAATGCAAGGGGGACCACTAAGTCAAAGAGGATGAAGGGAAGTGAAGAATGATGATTCTTGGATGAACTCACAAAGACACAGGGCTACTGGGTTGTTGAACGGCAGCCAAGCTATTATTTGCTGTTGAATGCTGAAAGTAGCAGAGCAAAGAGCCGAGAGAGCAGAGCAATAGAGAAGCAAAAGAGCAACCTACGGGGTCACTTGGAAGCCAAGTGAAAAGCCAAGGGGACTGTTTTTCTGATAGAGAACCAAAGAAGCTAGAGCTGAAGAGGGGAGAGCTAAAGAGTCAGAGCCAAGAGCTAGAACCAAGAGCCAAAGAGCCAGAGTCAGAGCCAAGAGCCAGAACCAAGAGCCAGAGAGCGAAGAGCCAGAGCTTCAAGAGCCAAGGGATAAAAAAAGGTGTCTGAACCCACTGTTTCTGTGTACAACAGTAGGAGTTGAGCAAACAAGCTTGTAAAAAGAATTACACCATAATCCCAGAGAGCCAAGTAAAATTGACAAGAGCTCATAGAGACGTAGCCCAAGAGTTGTGGGTGAACTCAAAATTAATATCGTTGTTTATGTGTCTACTTTATTGCTGCATTATCTCTTCTACTTTATTTACTGTTATATGCATTTATATATCAGTTTCAACATATTAACTTACAACACATAATCAGTTAAAACAAATACAAGCATACACCCATATTTTCAAGCATTTCTTAATTCCACATTGGTTAATCAATTAGACTTGGAAAAATTCAAGCTTTGGAAGAGGGAGAGGTTCTTGTAAGCTAGAAAAGAAGCCTAAGAGCCCCATTTTCAAATCAGGTGGTATCAGAGATTAAGATTGATTAACCACACCTTTAACAAGGTTATATCAGAATGCTTGATTAACATAGCAAAGACTGCTTGTATGAAAGGTGTTTGAACAACAAAAGGCTAATTGTATGCTTGTTTTGCAGATTGACTATTTTCTGAGTTTGCAGAGGTAAAGGGAAGCTATTGATAGCTCAGTTCAGGAAGGACAAGAAGGAGAAGGGCTGAAGGAATTCTTCTATCCCAAAGGACCTCAAGGCACAAGAGGTTTGTTGCAAGAGGTTACTTAAATAAGCTCTTTAATTATCTTGTTGAAGTTTTCCGTTCATTGGCATAATGACAACTTCTATAAGTGGGTCCTCAAATTATGCTCTCTTCACAGGACTCTTTGATGAAGATATGAAGCAAGAATTTTCCACCATGATGGATATGGTGAGAGAAATGTATGAGGATGGAAGGAAGAGAAGCATGCTTAGAAAGCAGCTAAATTCCATGAAGGAAGAGAAGCGATTGCTTGCGGACAAATTGCAAGAAATGGAGAGGCAACTTCATATTGCAAATATGAACCTAAAGAGGATGCATGAGTTGGAAACACAACTCTTTGTTGCCCAAGAAGCCTTAGTCAAGTACCCGCTTGAAGAAGAGGTAAGCGATTCCAGTTTGTCTTCAAATTCCTTTGAGAATTCTTGTATTGGTTCTTTTGAAAAAACATACTAAAGGCATAGGTTCCAAGCTAATGTCCAAGATAGGATATGAAGGAAAGGGCTTGGGAAAGCATGCACAAGCTATTATTGAACCAATAATGGTTGAGGAAAGGCCTAAATATTTGAGTCTTGGCTATGGACAATCTTATGGAGAGAATTCCAAAGATGCCATGAAAGCCATTGAAACAGTCCCAAAAAGGAGTTTCATTTCATGTCCTCTACCTCAAAAGTGTGAAGGTTGTACCAAAGAGGAATACAATAGCTTGAAACATCAATTGCAGGATGTAGGTGTTCAGAAGCACACACTTGAACTAGAGAGTTGGGGAGACTCTAACAACCTTGAAGAGTTTGATGGTGTTCCAAAGGGAGCCACTTCTTCATTTGCTTCACCTCCTCATGAAGGCAATAAAGGTGAAAGACACAGGTATAAATCTGGTTCTAAACATATTCCTTATGATTTTGCAAAGCATGATAAATTTCCACAAAAGTATGGGGAAAGAGTTGCATGTTCCTTTTGTGGTTTGGATAACCATGATGTTTCTAGATGTTGGAAAAAAATGGCCGCATACAGGAAGCAGAAGAAGGAAAAGAAGCAAGAAGCCAAAGGTCCATTGGACAAGGAAAATCATACTATCAAGAGGATGCACATGCAGTGCACTTACTGCCATAAGCAAGGACATCTTTCTGCAAAGTGTTGGACACTGAATCCAACAATGCTTCCACCAAAGCTGAAGAAAGTGGAAAGAGAAAATGGCAGAAATGGAAGTGAAGATTCCATGAATGATGTGTCTCAAAATGATTCACATGATGATGCTGATGTGTAGGAAAAGGTAGTACCTTTGAAAAGGATTGGTAAGGAACAGTTAGAGTTCTTATCCGATTAAGATTGCATGTCTATTTATTGCCCAAAATATAGTTTGCAGCACGAAGATCTTTCATGTCGAATTTGGAGGACAATTGGGTCTTCAAATCCTGGATAATTTCTTTGTCATTTCCAACCAGCAACATATCATCCACATACAAGACCAAATAAATAACATTGTCACCAATTAATTTAAAATACACAAAGTGATCTGCTTTGCTTCTTGTGAAGCCAAGTCCCCGTATAAATGTATCAAATTTCTGATACCACATCCTTGGTGACTGTTTAACCCATACAGAGACTTCTTTAACTTGCATACCAGTTCTTTCTTACCCTTCACCGCAAAGCCTTCAGGTTGCTTCATGTAGATTTCCTCTTCCAAATCCCCGTGAAGAAATGTTGTCTTCACATCCATCTGTTCTATCTCAAAATCAAAAGCAGCAGCAAGAGATAAAAGTAATCTAATAGAAGTTACCTTGGCAACAGGAGAAAAAATATCACCAAAATCAATTCCCAGCACCTGGGAATAACCTTTTGCTACCAACCGAGCTTTTGTATTTCTTCACCTTCCCTTCTGCATTTGTCTTATTCTTGAACACCCATTTGCTGCTAATGGGTTTCCTTCCAGCCAGCAACTCCACCAGATCCCAAGCCTCATTTTTGTGCAAAGATGCCATTTCATCAACCATGGCCTCTTTCTAGAGTTTTCCATCCTCTGAATCTACTGCTTCCTTTACAGTTCTTGGATCATCATCAGTAAAAGGTAAAGAAAAATTTGAACAGAAAGTAGATGGACTATAACTTTCAGGCTACCTTCTTTCTCGAACTGATCTTCTCACAACCAGGGTTTGTGGCTCTTCATCTTCTGATTCCTCCTCTGCTGTGGAGTCTGATTCTTCCTGCTTTAGCTCAAACTCTATCTTCTCAAGTTCCTTTCGTTGGACTTCATGTTTAATAACATCTTTCACCTCTCTGAACACCACATCTCGGCTGTACACAACCTTCCGTGTGACTGGGGTCCAAATCTTATAACCCTTTAAACCATCTTTATACCCAATAAAGATGCACTTTTCAGATTTACTATCCAACTTGGGTTGTTTCTCCTTTAGAACATGTACATATGCATCACATCCAGATACCCTCAAATGTGAAAGAGAGGGTTTCTTACCAGTCCATACCTTTTTTGGAGTCTTATCGTCCAACGCTGATGAAGGTGACCTGTTGACCAGGTAACATGCAGTATCCACTGCCTCTGCCCAAAATTCCTGTCCTAACCCGGCACCACTGAACATGCTTCTTCCCCTTTCCATCAACGTCTTATTCATTCTTTTGGCAACTCCATTTTGCTGAGGTGTATATGGAGTAGTCTTCTGCCGTGCTATACCACACTTCTTATGTAATTCTTCAAATTCCTTACTGCAAAAATCTCCACCATTATCTGTCCTCAACACCTTTATCTTCTTCTCTGTCTGGTTTTCCACCAGAGCCTTGAATTATTTAAACCTGTCAAAGACTTCAAATTTCTTCTTAAGGAAATATATTCATGTATTCCTTGAGAAGTCATCTATAAATGATACATAGTACACAGACTTACCCAGTGATGGAACCTTCACAGGGCCAAACACATCATTGTGCACAAACTCTAATATATGTTTCACCCTCTTACTTCCAGAGGGGAAACTCACCCGATTTTGCTTCCCATATACACAATTTTCACAGAAATCAAAATCCAAAGAGCTATTACTCATATCTTCTACCATACCTTTACCATGAAGTATTCAAAGGCCCTTCTCTCCAATATGTCCAAGTCTTTGATGCCATAGCATGGTCCTCTCTCCAGAGATGACTAGATTTTCTGCTCCACTTTCAGGAACCACAAAACAGTTGCACCCATCAACGACAGTGCTACCTTGCAGCTTGTACAGAGTTCTAGTCTGAACTCCCCGCAACAATACCAGTGCTCCCCAAACCATCTTGCA
>APFE031103511.1:97298-111978 GCA_000404065.3 Pinus taeda | reverse complement strand
GAGCTTGATGAAGATTCTCTTTGAGGTGGGCCAACATGGTTGTGTGGTTCTGTAGGAGTTGATCCACTGCTTTTACCTTCGAGTATCCCTGGATATAAGAAGTAGGTGAAGGAGGGTGTTGACCATAAAGTACTTCATATGGAGTCATTTTGGTGGTGGCATGATAGTTAGTGTTATACCACCATTCGGCTAGAGGTAACCACTATACCCATAGATGTTGCTTTTCTGAAGTGAAACACCTAAGGTAGGTCTTCAGACATTCGTTGACCACTTCAGTTTGACCATTAATTTGGGGATGATAGGAAGTACTGAGTTGTAGTTGGGTACCTTGTAGCCTGAAGAGTTCCTGCCAAAAGTTAGTGCTGAATATTGGGTCACGATTAGACATAATGGAAGTGGGCATGTCATGCAATTTGAAGATTTGGTCCATGAAATATTGAGCCACCAAGATCGATGTAAAATGGTGGGGTAGGGCACAAAAATGAGCATACTTAGAAACTCTATCCACAACCACCATGATGACTAAATTGTTGCCTGACTTCAGAAGATCCATAATGAAGTCCATAGAAACCTCCATCCAGATTGATGCTGGATGGGAAATGGTTGTAATGTGTCAGCGGATTTGACCGTTTCTCCTTTGTGGCACTAACATACATCACACTCAACTATAGAAGTAAGAATGTCATTTCTCATGCCCGTCCAAAAGAATGAACATCGACTGTGAGCATAAGTCTTCTCAAAGCATGAATGCCCTGCAGTCGGAGATGAGTGCAACTCTGCCAAAATGCAACTTTTGAGGGTGGATGTTGGTGATATCACGACTCTATCCTTGTAGCAAAGAATCTGATCCTGCCAAGAGTAGCTCGCTATGGAATTTGGATTCACCTGCAATTTATTAATGAGTTGGGAGAGCAAAGGATGTGAAAATCATTCCTTGCGAGCCTCTTCAATCCATTCTAGAATGGGAATGGAGATTATGAATAGAGTGCTTTCGTCATAAAATTGGCATGATAAAGCATCTGCTATGACATTTTCATGCCCTTTCTTGTAAATTATCTCATAATCATAACCCAACATTTTGGCGAGCCATTTATTTAGTTGTGGTGAGGACAAGCATTGCTCCAAAAAATATTTAAGGCTTTGATGGTATGTGCGGATTTGGAAACGCCGCCCCAATAAGTATGGTCGCCAGGTATCTACTCCATGTAAGATGGACATCATCTCCTTCTAATAGGTAGATTGTCCCATATTTGTCAAATTTAGTTATTGGCTAGTGAAGGCCAAAGGTCAACCTTCCTGCATTAAGACCTCCCCAATACCCGTACCTAAAGTATCACATTCAATCAAAAAATATTTGGTGAAGTCAAGTAGTGCTAATATGTGAGTGGAACACATGTCATGTTTGAGAGCTATAAATGTCTATTGTGCCTCATCATTCTAGAGAAATGAATTGTCCTTGAGAAGGGGAGTGAGGGGTCTAGCAATGCAACCATAATTGTGGACAAATTTTTGATAGTAGCCCACGAGACCCAAAAATCCTCTCAAGCTCTTCAAGGTCTTTGGTTGAGGCCAATCCTACATTGCCTGGATCTTTTTGGGGTCCACCTTGACACCTTCACACCCCACAATGTGGCCCAAATGCTCAACTTATTCCATGCCAAAATATCACTTGGACATCTTGAAAAATAATTTATGTTGCCAGAGTAGTTACAAGAGCAGATCTACATGCCAAAGATGTGTGGCATAGGTGCGGCTGTAGATGAGGATGTCATTAAAGAAAACAAGGACAAATTTTCTGAGATATGTTTTGAGCACGTGGTTCATCAGGCTCTGAAAAGTGGATAGGGCATTAAAAACACCAAATGGTATGACCAAGAATTCATAATGACCTTCATCAGTTCAGAAAGGAGTCTTTGGAGTGTCTACTTCTCTCATGCGAATTTGGTGATAGCCCAAGCAAAGGTCGAGCTTAGTAAAGAATTGAGCCCCATTTAGCTCATCCACCAAATCATCGACAACCAGCATGGCAAATTTATCTTTGGCTGTAAACTTGTTGAGGGCCCTGAAGTCTGGACACATACGCCACTCCCCATCTTTCTTGAGCACCATGACCATAAGCAATGAATAAGGACTAATGCTAGGACGAATGACACCTGATTCCAGGAGTTCCTTGATGATTTTTCAATTTCATTCTTTTGGGCGAATGGATATCTATATGGGTGCACATTTGGTGCTTGGGCCCTTGGGACCAAAGTAATGCTATGATCATGTTACCCTCTCGAGGGTGGAAGCTCATGAGGCTTGTCAAAGACTGATAGATGGTTGTTTAAGATTCGTTGCATCTCAGGATGAATATGAAGATAAGTGGATTCGAAGGCCTGGATGGAATTAAATTGGGCTATAACTCCATGGTGGCCCTTTTTTAACAATTTTTTCCATCCTATGTGAGCTGATGATAGAGGGAGCACCCACCTAGAGTCCGCAGAGGATATGTGTGTGGTTTTTCTACTTAAAGCTCATATATAACTCGTAGAAATCCATTGTGATGGGGCCGAGTGTGCAGAGCCATTCAACACCCAAGACAATGTGACACCCTCCCATGTGTATGGAAAACATGTGGGTCTTTAGCTGATAATACCCCATTTGAAGTTTGACATTTTCGCAATAGCCTTCACATTTCATTGTCCCCTCATCAGCAATTTGGACCTGGAACTTAGAGACAACTATGACAATACAAATGCACTACTTCAACGACTCTTTGATCGATAAAGTTATGCTTACTACCACTATCAATCAAGACTACTACAAGGCGATGCCTAATAATACCTCTGATTTTGAGGGTTTGGGGAGAAGAAATTCCTGCCAAAGCATGGAGCGAGATAACTAGTTCGTCAGGTGCAGCTGGGAGCGCATTGTCTGGCTGGTTTTCCTCATCTTTCACCTCTAGTTACTCAAATGGTGGGGCTTCCTCCAATGAACTGTGATCAATAGCATCAATTTGAAAGAATTTGGGTTCCTTGAATTTATGCCCCGGGGAGTATTTCTCATCACAGTAGTAACATAATCCTTGCGTTCTTCTTTCCACCATTTCCACTGGTGACACCTTTTGAACCTTAAGTGTTTGGGTAGTGCTTGGAGCCTGGGTGGGGCGACCCTTGGCTATGAAATTTGGACGAGTTGACTGGGTCGCTAATGTGTGTTCTACTTCATGAGCTATCTTGCAAGCATCCAGCCATGAGATTGGGTGTTTCAGGCAGACGTGGGCTTGTATGGCTTCCTTGAGACCACTAACAAAACATTCCAAGTAGAACTCATCTCGTAGACCTCCTGTGCGGAAGGCTAAGGCTTCAAAGGATGTAATATATTATTACACTATTCCTGTTTATCGAAGCTTAGTAAGACAACCCAAAAAATTAGATTCATGGTCAAAGCAATCCGAAAGAGATTTTGTGAATACCTGCCAAGTCATGGGCCTTCCATAGTAATGAGTTGATGCCACTGCCACCATTTCCATCTTTCGTTGTGCAAGTACATGCTACCCACACTTAGCTGAGTCGCATCATCTCTGATGTGATTCAATGGGAAATATTACTCTATTTGTGCTAGGCATGTGGCCTGATGAGAGCCATCAAATTTATACATGTCCAGCTTGGGTGGTCATGCCTAGGACTATTGATGGTTTCTAAAGAGGTGAAGAGAATGGTTGGACTCACCCTCAATGTTTTCATTAAAAGCATATGCCTCTGATTGTACCCCCGACTTGCCCTTTGTGGTTGTGTCAGCTAAGGTCTGGTTTGTCTTCGTTAATGCATCCAACTTTTGTTCAAGGGTGTCGATCTTCTCATTGGCCATAGCTTGAGCTCTATTTTGTACCATGCGCCAATCCAGTGCACTTGTCGTTACTGCAAAAAAAAAAAAAAAAATTGGGACCACCTGAAATTTTGACGCTAACAAGTGATGGTACCACCTTGCTTAGCTCGTCGACCTGATTCTTATGGGCTAAGTCTCCTATAAGCATCCTATGAGGATCTCAGACTAATCTTAAGTATCAGAGATAACCATTCTCACTTAAAAAATCAATCAATAAGACACAAAACTCCTTATACATTTAATTTTACATTTAGATCTATGAAGACTTCATTGACAAACAACAGTAAAACAACAACATTGATCAGATATATTAGTCATTTCTAAAGAATGGGATTTTCCTTTATGTTATGCTCTTGACCTACGAGAAGAGACCAGAATACCAAATATGTGAAGAAATATACCGAGAACACAGAACAATAAGAAATAACAGCATGTATTTTATTATTTAGAAAGGAAAGGAACGTTTACTTGCCTCTTCGAGGGGGCAACCTCCAATAGAGCTAATCTCAATTACAAAACAAGATACGATGCTCCTCGAGGGAAGTCTCTATCCCTTATATAGGATTCATACATGGAATACCATGGGTCAATACCATGGTTCATATTAATACCATCTATCTAATACCATGGCCCATTTGCAACTAACTGTGGTCCCTTCTCTAAATGCATGTCAACCACTTACAATTATTAATATGGTATTTATTGACTCTTTACTTAACTATAACTATGACACGACCCTATTACATAAATAAGTGGGTAAGGATTGGACCCTAACACTTTACATATGCCACTTGGAAGAGTCAAACCTACGTGTATACATGCCTTTACTGAGACAAACCAATGTACAGATCTGCGAATATTAACTCACAACTTCATTGTTATTCTAGATTCAAACATACCCACATCATGACATTTAAAGAAGAAAACATGTGTAAGGAATTAGATCTAGCCCAAGCAATATCAAATCATTCAATGATAAGTCATTTCAGGTCTCATGATACTGATCCAACATTGAACTCAAGGAGCACAAAATATTTCAGATAATATCATAATCATAACCCCTACAACATAAAATATACTTCAGATAGAAGTGTTCCTGAGAAACCCTTTCACTTTCACACTTGGCCCATTGATCTTCTCTTCCTTATATAGTATTTGGCCTTCCTCAATACCTCAGACCAAAACAACACTTAGAGACTGTGGTATTCTTTGCGCAGGATGAAATAACCATTACTCCGCTCAATATTATGGGCTAATACCATGGTATTAACCCTTGGTATTCTTTACTCTTGAATTCCCTTAATTTTCCAACCCATACACGGTTTTCCTCTTGTGAAATTGTGTGCATACGTCTACACCCTTTTTGTTCTATGACTATTTGTATATAGCTTAAACTATCTTTAAACATTCTTTTCCTTCAACCTCTTGATTCTGATCAGTAGACCTTTGTTCCAACTCCATGTTCTTCTATACTGATGCCCTCTTATCTTTGAATTGACCTATTACACTGTGAGCTGACCTGTGAGTGAGTTTCCATCAAGGACAACACCTGTATTGCAATGCCAACATTTCCACAATACTAACACTTTTGTCTCCTTGTGCACATATGTTTTATGGTTGACGATCAATATCAGGTAATCTGCATTAGGCCTTTTCACACAAAGGTTCATGCAACTGCTTAGGGTTATGATAGCTCAATGGGGCCACATGTCACAATTCTAATGGAGCAATATTTTTCCATTAGTCTCTTATTGTTGGGCCCTCCTTTTACACATACATGTATGTATATATATACAAACAATTTTTCTTCACTCGTCCTGGTGACAACTACAACACTATTGCTTGAAGTTTTGCAAAACAAAGTGGTGACCACTGTGAAGCCCTAACTTCTTTCTATATTGAGGCACATAGCCTCAAGGTCCCAAAATCTCAAATGTAAAAGTATTTATGTAATAAAGAGGTGAATGCCTTGAATTTCATTGGTGTGTGTCCTTATGGCTCAAGGTCCCAAGAAGAAGGTTCTTCTTTAATAGTAACTCTTCTCTTAGCCTTTAACCTAGCTCTCTTTGCCAACAAATTGGCTTACACACTCAAAACATTCATTTGCATTTCCTCTGGGGTAGAAGGATTTCTCTCCCTTAGATGGTAAGACATATATGGATCAAAACCATCTGGAAATTTGATCAGAGCTAGTCCTGGTGGGGCCTGTATTGTAGTTGGAATAGAATTGTAAATGTTACCGAATCTATTGTAGTAGTAGTGGAATGTTTCACCATGGGATCTCTTTATAGTCTCATATTCACCCAATATTTGGAGAGGATTCTTATTTATTTCCCATTGTGTGAGGAAAACTTGGTGAAATTGTGTGAGATCTAGGCTACTAGATGTTGGAAATGCCCTAAACCATTTCTTAACTTCTCCTATCAAACTTTGTGTAAATAATTTAATTTTCACATCATCTTAATCAACTTATTGCAAATATGAATAATCATTCATTCTGTATATGTGTTGTTGTGCTCTGATTGGCCCTGTTCCATCAAATTGAGGCATTCAACTCTGATAATCCTATGGCATGGCATTAAGTTGCCCAAGCAAAACAAGGGGGGCATAACGAGCTACCATGCCTGGTGAATGGGAACGAGAAGCAAATGAAACTACATTAGATGTGGATATTGAGGGTATTAAAGGAGGTGGGATTATACTTTGTTCAGTTTGTGTAGTAGTATTAGGGATGGTAGATGAAATAGGGGTAGTGGTATTGAGAGAGACTAGTTGAGGGGCTTGTGATGAGGCGAAAGAAGAAGAAGAGTGAATTGATTGATAAGTAAAAGGTCTTTACACATTGTGATTTAATTGAGTCACCAGAACTTCAAGCTTGTTAAAATGTTTTATAACACCTTCATCAGAATCTGGATTGATAGGTTGATGTTTTGAGATATGAGGTTTTAAAATATTTTGATCAAAACCTGTCTCAGGAATAAAGCTTTTTGATTTGGTATGAAAAATGCTATGCTCAAAAGGTAACTCAAATTCAATATCCTCTATAGTAATGAAACATTCAAGGGGGGAATTAACTCTAGGTAGTGCATTATTGCTTGCTTGAATCTAAGTATAACTCTTTTTCCTCACAAGTTTCTCAGGATTGTCTACTATTGTAGGTGGTTTAGGATCTAGATTGGCTTTAGTGTAGATATTTTTAGGAGCCAGATCTTCAATATCTTATTTACAGATATAAATATGTACACAATTTGGGTGGAAAAACTAGCCTTAATAACATTTATTTCACAGCCAGACACTAGAAATATATTTTGACATTTGAAAGGAAAAATTACTAGGGAAAAACGCAATTTATAATAAAATTTGTTCGAGTCCCCAGCAAAGTTGCCAGAATGTTACTACTCCGTAATTTCCGAAGACTATGGAGAGAAACCCAAAGGTAACCACAAAAACAATTTGGAAGCTGGGATGTAGCCCTTCCAACTCCAAAGAGGGATCTCTCTATATTATTTAGATTTGTTGTTTTAAGATATTAGGCTAGTTATTCAGTTCTGCGTTTAGTTTTTCCAAAGATTTTGTTGAAAACTGTGAGGAAAGTCCATTGGGAATGGAGTCAATGAGCCTTGGGGTGATGAAATACAAAAATGACAAAACAGATGTAACAAGGCAAAGTAGGCAAGCTTTTGAATCTTTAGAGGTGGAGTGAATGGGATGAAAAGATTCAGATTCAATTAAGTATAGAGCCCACTAGGATGAATTCTATACTTAACATCAAAGTGACAACATAAATAATTTTTATAAGCCAGAGCACAGTGTATTTAAATAAATTTGAACCTTAATCTTCTTTAAACAATAGTGATAGAAAAACATATGGAAAACTCGCAAAATAACAATTTCACATGAGAGGAGACATCACCAATTACCTGGCACATGAATCCTGGAACAAAATTTATATATTAATGAAATTGATCACTTAAGTACATGCACAACTAGTTACATCAAAAGGTCTTCTTTGTTCATATAAATTCCAACCTTTTCTATGTCTTATTTCTAAATATTTATAGAAAAATATTACATCTTAGATCGAGTTTCAAAATAAAATATATTTATAAATAATATATGTTAAATACATATGTATTTTAGATATAGAAGAAGGAAAATAGGGAAACTTTGTTGAAATTTATTACGTCGTTGAGGCTATGTAGGAATCTGGTGATGACTGTATCTATTTCGTTGCAAATTATTTTCATATGATGTTGAAAATTATGTACTATAGTTACACATCACTTGATAAACTCTAGCAACAGGCCCCACCTTTCTTCACATGGGACAAAAAATTAACCATATTTCTGAACCTTTGATCCACCTCGGTATAAGTGTCAAAAGTTGGCTTATTGAAAAAAATATGGTGAATTTCATGTTGATGATTCAAATCAAATTGTATTCCCTATATGAATGCTTCTCCTTTAATAATTCCTTTGGCCTTTACAAATTTGGAAGCATCAGCACCCATATTACACAATTGTTCTTGCTAATTTTTTAATGGGATAATTTTTCCATTATAATGTCTCAGAGTAGGTAAACCCTTTTCTTTCAACAGTGTGAATTTTCTATTGAACCTTGTGCTCTACACCTCAAGGTATTTGCATTTACTCTCCAACTGTATCATAAAATTCTTTTATTAATACCCTCTTAACCTCCACGAATGTAGTTGTCTTGTGTGGAATGTTCAGGTCTTCTAGTTCCTCCTTGGTCTTAGAATTCAACAACTTGATGATCTTTTGTGCCTCTTCCAGTGTATGCTCCAAATCTCCCTTTGTGTTATGTATTGCAGTTTTGACTCTTTTCATAAGTTCTTCCTGCTCAAAAGTGATATGAATTGAAGGCAACATCTTTGTTATGTTGGCATTTATATTATACCAAATGTTGTTCTTACCTTGTGCCAACATCTGAATGATAAAGGACTGGTCCTCATATTTCTCCAATTGTTGGATGTGCTTGTAATTTTTCTATATTTTTGAAAAATAGGAATTGTCAGTCTTAATTTTATTCTCCTCCATTTGAGTTAATGTTGTTGACAACTTCTCTTTCTTGACCTAAACTGATGACAATTCATCTAGAGTTGTAGTAATCTCTCTATAGCACTTGAATCTATGGTATTTGCTAAAGTTTATACTACTATACCTATGCCTGATGTAGATACTCCTGTTGCTTCTCAGTGTTCTTTTCCTTTCAACAATACTTCCATGCCCTCCTCCATCTTTTGTATTTGTGCATTCTGCTCAACCACTATAGTAAATAATTTTTCTTTCTCCATTTCTATATTGGAAACTTATTTAGCTTGAGGATGTTCTATGGAACGTAGCTTCAGTTGCTTCGTTAATGCTTGAATGTCTACCTCTTTTCTCTTTATGAGCTCTTATGCAGCTTTGATATCTTTAAGGTCATGTCTGAGCTTTATGATCAAATATTCTACAGATTTGATCCTGTTGTCCTTGGAAAATGATGACATCTTCTCAATATTTCACTGAGAATTCATGTTGTTTAAAGATGACTGTAATTTGGAAGCAATCTTGGTTGAACTAGTAAGTATTGAGAAAATCAAATCTTGTGTCTACTTGTGTAAGTACATTTGATCAATTTCATGTACCTTATTATTATCAATTGAGAAAATGGAGGCTCTATAGTCTTCATCACACTTGGGAACTGGTACTAAAGGTTCTATGAAGGCCATTTGGAAATGTACTTTCTCTTAATCGAATGTAAAAGTAAGTCTATGTTGAGTTTTATTTGATTGCTTCCAAAATTCAGAGTAGGTGGAACCCTTCAAAGCTTCATTCTTCAATTTTATCTCCCTATATCTTGCAAATATACTCTGCTGAGTTGAAATTTGGGAACTAGATGATACTAGAGATTGTGTTGTTGTTTCTGTGGTAGGTGATTGTACTGTCTCTTCTATATGAGTAGAAGAAGTGATAGAGTTCCTGACAAAATCACTATAGCTGATTTTTGTGTGTCACTTTCCTCTAGGGTTTCATCAAATGTCCAACACATTTTCCTCCTCACATGCAACCTGTCATCTTTCACCTTCCTTTTCTCCTATTTCCAATATTTTCATAAACAAAAGCCAATAAATGCCTCTTTGCCTTTCAAGCCTTTGCCATTACCTTTGCCAATTTCCCTTTAGCCATAATAAGCCAAATGAAGACTCCTCTAGGATGTTTTCTCCAACATTAATATTGGAATACATGTCCCATGGCCTTGGTCTTGTTTTACCTTTATTAACTTTATTACATTTATTTTTAACCTAAGGCTATTACAAAATTAGATGACATAGTCCAGATATTCATTAACATTTAGAAACATAAAATATATGATTATGATCATAAAAATTTCATTTAACATCGCAATTCATATTTCAAACATCTATATGTAATATACTTATCTAAGTGTTTAAAGATGGCTAGAAACTAAAGGAGGTACTTCTACTCTTCACCTCACCATAGGTCAGCGACATGTTGACTTTCTTACAACTAACCCCCTTCATGCTTAATCCAATATTTGAGGGAATCATTTCTCAGGGGAATTCACACCAAAGTCTTGGTTTAAACACTCAATAGATGCAATCCATGGTCTAGGTGGTATATCAACTTCCCTCTAGCAACAAGAACCACAATGACCCACTATTCCTCTTAACTGATTCACAGGGATTCACCCAATGTCTAGATGGGGTATTCCTTAGTCTACGAGTTGGAATCCACTATCCAGGTAGTTTATCAAATAACCTTTTATAGCAAGATCCATAAGGGTTTGCATTCCACTCTCTAAATGGTTTATCAATTTCCTACTCATAGTAAGCAACAAATTGATCTAGAATGCTCTTTCTAGTTGGTTAATCAGCTATATAGTAAGCACCACAATGATTTAGCCATCCACTAAGCCACTCTCCACCGAACCATAGGCAAGATTGTGTCATAACTTGTTTTACTACCAACCACCCTTAAGCAAAATTCTTTGAGCCTTAAGAGAAAACTAAACTCAGGGATTTGTCACAAAGTTTTCATAGATAATTAACATAAAAGTGAAGGCCACTTTCCTTCACTCAAAGGAAAGACTAAAAGTTCAACCATCCCAACTTTGACCATATTCATAAAAATTCACAACATGACCATGCATGGTTGCATAATACAAGGTAGTCTTTCTCTGACTTCTGTAGTCCCTCAGCCCCCCCTCTTGAGTGCTCTATGTGACACACACTAAGTAGGTCATTCCTAGTCCTCAAAGCCATCTTGTCCATGGAAAAAGCATTGCAACACATTCACTTCCTATCACATAATTTATCACTCATAACACGTAACCAACCACAAGGTATGAATCTCTTTAGGTTATGCCATCAACTCTCTTTCCAATTCAAATTTTTGTGTGAGAGGGAAAAATTTGTATGAAAAAGAATATGGAATAGTCTAAAATGTTAAAGTTAGAAGAACCTATTAATTGATCCTCCCTCCTGTTTTTATAATCACATCATCACCCTTCATCTTTCCAACCTCTTGCTAGAAACTTCTTGGGAATATTAACCATCTCATCAAAAGGGGAATTAAATCAAGGAAAATTATCCTTCCAAGACATCAAAATATCTTAGCTATCCCCTTTCCTATAGCTGTAGTTTTTTTTTTATTAATAAAATATAAACATTACATCACATCATAAAGTTTTAACTCATAACATCAATGTTGGTACCCTAGTATTATAATTTCCCAATTACATCACAAAATTAGGAAAATAAAAGTGGTGTCACACATAAAATACAGTTCAACCAATTAATAGCATAGACATACATGTTTTATATTGTATTGGGAAGGTTAAACATATTCATTCAATATTGTTAATTCCTACTCCCAAACTAGCCAATAATTTAGTGGAATTATGTATAGTCACTATTTATTAATTTCACATATTTTATAAATCATGCTAAACCATTCTGAAAAATATTCAAGCGCCTTGATTAAATGCATTAGCTATAATTCATTTTCTCAACTTTCAACATGGTGAGTTGGACTAAATGACTACCTTTTAAATAATAAAAAATGCTTGATACCAATTTTAAATAGGAATTAGGGAGGATTTGAACATCTCATGCTATATAATATATATGTAGTGCATGCATTTGGAAGAAATTTATAATCTTAAAACAAGAACGATGAAGCTCTCCACCCATGGGTTGTATAATAGTTGAAAAATGGGTAGATTGTTAAGGCACTCCTTACATAATAGAGACCAGTTTTAATCCTCATTGGTGTCTCACCAGCTTAGCCCTCAACTAGAAGTTATAATTATAGAGATTTGAATTAGCTCATGTTAAGTGAGTACAAAACCTACCTAGTTGCCACTTCTATGTCTCATAAAAAAGGAGGAAAGGATGAAATCATTTCCTATACCCACAAAAAAAAGTCTGATTAGTCACACAAAATAGAAAGAAAGAAAGAAAAATGTCATTGTTTCTTTGAGTCATTAACATTGTTTCTTCGAGGAATTTTGTGGGGAGAAAGTCACTAAGTGTTTGACAATTGTGGAGTGTTAAATAAAAGTAGAGGATTCCATTGGAAAGGATTTAGAATTTGAGACATCTTTTTGTTATTAAATAATAAAGAATAATTGTAGGATTCCATAATACATAAATATAATTGGTTGGAAGGTTCTGTGAGGCATTTGAATACATAAGAATGCCATAGATGAACAATATGCAGAGGAAATTTGCAAACCAGGATACCGAGATGAACAAATCGAGAAACCTCATTAGTTTTACTTGGAATTTCTGTGGGTAGAAATTCAGTCAATCCTACACTTCTTTGACAATGCACCACTAGTCATACTTCCATTAGAATTTTTGTTGGTCAGTCATAGTAAGTGGGGACATGGTGATATTAAAGTTGTGGAAATTCAGAGCTATGTTTCTGAGTTTGGTATTGATAGAATCAGAGTTGGAATTTTAAAATAGATTTATCCTTAAATTTCATTTTTGGTAAATCTTTAAATTATATTTGATAGAGAAATCACCCTATGACATGACTGGTAGTTTGGTTGTCAAATATCATTCCTAGACAGGAGACATTAGTAACGCTAGTCGCAGTATCATGGACGTGAGGCAGAGAGTACGTTTCAAAAAGTCATACAAATCGATGTCTTTACCGGAACACCGATGTGATCAGAGTGCCATCTTGAGTGGGACATAGTTGGTGAACAAAGTTGCATTGACTAGCATAAACGGTTAAATAAATATTTTCATCCAGTTGTATTGAGTGGGATATAGGGTAGAAGAAAGTTGTGGAAACCTTGACTTCTATATGGGATTTTGTCATATCTCCACATCATACATATTGTAAACCATAAACAACAAATATAAATTTTTCAACGTAGTAACATTTATTTCACCATAGTAACATTACATAAGGCATGAGAGGCATATGATTTATTAAAAACCTTGATAAAATTTCCAGAATTTTCTATTCTCGTGTTAAAGGTCACTGATAAATGGCCCTCATTATTAGTCGGTACGATAGGGAATCCTTTTCCCCAGATCACTAACAGCCTCATTTACTCTACGTTAATTTTATCATGGTCATACTTAAGGTTACACTCTAGCTACATATTACACTTGGTTTTGGCATTTAAATCCTGCTCTATCATGGTAACATGGCATGGGCAGGCTTGTCCTTCTGTAGCTGTACACCTTGGGTTTCTCATCACATCAACGATGGAAGATTTGGGTTCTCGATCTTATGTTTGGGCTCTTCTTGGAGGGTTACTGAACTTTGTTTGCCAAAGATATGCCTCATTTTGCTCCTTCACTCCTTGGCACCTGTTCCTGCCTACCTGTTATGCTTCTTAACCTGCAAAAGATACCCAAATACAGAATATGCGAAGAAAAGATATCGAGAACACAGAATGGCAATGACTTTATTATTCAGAGAGTAATGTTCACTTGCCTCTTCGAGGGGACAACCTCCAATAGAGCAGAGCTCGATTACAAAAATAAGACACGATGCTCCTCGCAGGGAGTTACTATCCTTTATATATGACTCCTACGAGTAATACCACAGGTCAATACCGCTTATCACTAATACCATCTATCTAGTACTACGGCCCATTTGCAACTAACTGTGGTTTCTTTATTAATTACAGATTAACCACTTACAATTATTAATATGGGCTTTATTGACTCTTAACTATGATGTGGTCCCATTAAATAGATAAGGGGGTTAGGGTGGAACCCTAACATGCCCACCCCCTTAAGACTAGCCTTGTCCTCAAGGCTGAAGCTGCGGAAACTGCTGTAGAATAGTGGCTGGCTCCCAAGTTGCATCTTCTGGAGAGGTGTCTTTCCATTTGACTAGGAATTCCTTAATCATGCGGCCGCACAGATGCTTGACTCGTGTGTCGAGGACCTGTTCCGGTTGAAGCCAGATGGATCCTTCTTCGTCCAATTCCGGGAGACTAGTCTGAATTCTGCAATTGTTCCTAATCACTTTCTTGAGGCATGATACATGAAAAACTGGATGGATTTTTGTAGTAGGTGGCAAAGCCAACTTGTAGGCCACTTCTCCAATGCGTTGAAGTACTTGATATGGTCCGTAGAATTTGGGAGAGAGTTTCTGACATCCCTTGTCTTTCAGTGATGTTTGCTTATATGGTTGGAGCCGTAAAAAGTCCTGATCCCCTTCTTGAAATTGGCGCTCTGAGCGATGTTGGTCTACCTGTTGCTTCATGCGGTTCTGAGCTTGATGAAGATTCTCTCGAAGATGGGCGAGCATAG
>APFE031103511.1:82967-97278 GCA_000404065.3 Pinus taeda | reverse complement strand
AATGTTCACTTGCCTCTTCGAGGGGGCAACCTCCAATAGAGCAGAGCTCGATTACAAAAATAAGACACGATGCTCCTCGCAGGGAGTTACTATCCTTTATATATGACTCCTACGAGTAATACCACGGGTCAATACCACTTATTTCTAATACCATCTATCTAATACTATGGCCCATTTGCAACTAACTGTGGTTCCTTTATTAATTGCGGATTAACCACTTACAATTATTAATATGGGCTTTATTGACTCTTAACTATGATGTGGTCTCATTACATAGATAAGGGGGCTAGGGTGGGACCCTAACACTACCTACTCATCTCGTTGGCTCTTTCGGGCTGCAGACCTAGTGTTTCATTTTGGGTGAAAGAATTCAGGAGCTGTGGGATTTCCCTCCATTGAGTGTTTATCTACCAGTAATTATTCATGTGAGTATTTCTGTGTGTTGATTTTCTATACTTGTTTATATGTTCTTTGATATTTGAACTCTATTACTAAAATAGTTTTCCATGCACTCTATTTGCAGGTATAATAGATGCGGGCCTGAGGGCTTCCATCTATTGTTAGGTGGAGCTCATGGTTCCCCTTGTTGTCTCCAATGCTTGAGGGTTTTCGAGTAAGCTTTATTAACGGCCTTGGTGCTTGTCCAATAGTTTGGGAACACTCAAGTTTGACTTGTGGCTATATACATCAGTTCACAAGAGTTTGCTAGTTCTTTTATTTCAGTTCTAAAGCTAAATGGGGACTCTATTGTCAAGTTACAAGTTAATCCTCTTTTTGGGTGTTCGCCTTCTATCGTTCTAGAGTAGAGTGCATGCTTTCTTTTCCTCATCTAGTCAAGGGTTCCTAGCTAGCAGTGGGGCCTGAGATTAAGGCCACACCGATGTAATTTCTTCATGTTTTAGGTTCTCGCAACTCTCTGGACTTGACCTGATAATATTGCATTAATAGACTTCTCATGGCTTAGGCCATATAGGTCTTCCTTTATGTTAATTCGTTACTATTTATCTTGGAATATAAATATGGGTTTTTGATCGTTGTGAGAATGATGATGCTCGTTTTTCTTTTTTTGAAAACTATAAATACTACCTTTTCTCAGATAGTTCCATACAATTTTATGTGGATAGAATTGTTGTGTGAACAACATGACGGGGTTTCTCTTATTTTAAACATTTATTGCCTTTTTCAACTATGCGGCTCTAAGTTAGAAATAAGTTGGAATTTACTTCTACGGAACATGATATTTGTGTCTCTCCTTTTCCATTTATATAACTTGATGCTTTAATTAACAAATTCGGGAATTTAACTCTGTCAAAGTTTATGACTATGGGGTTTCATTTTGGCTTAAGGTTATAGAAAGGATCCTATAGAGGCCTTTACCTTATCTAACAGTCTTCTCCTTTAATTGTGCTAGCCCACTTCAGCTTTTGTTTAGATGCACTTATATTTCTTTGTTTCAATGTTATTTTAGCTTTCTGGGTTTAGCACTGGACCTCCCATTCTATGGAATTAACTCTTTTCCTTCATTTCTTGGTGCTTAGTATCTTCAATATTCTCTAAAGAACTTGGGCATGCCTTCTCCAGTCAAGTTTTGATTCTCAGTTCTTAATTTTACACAGTTCTACTAAGAGAATTATAACTGGTTCAATACAAACGGGAATCCCACCATAAATAATATTTTTTAGCAATAAAATAGCTAGTTCTATTTAGTTAATAATTCCACAATTCGTATTTTCCATAATATAATTTAACCAGTTCTGAACAAATAATAACCCTACTAATGTTTTCCAGTGAATATAATTAACCCGTTCTATATAGTAATAATCCTACTGTTAATGTTTTTCTGTAATAGAGTAAACAATAACCATACTATTAATATTTCCAATTATCATTTCAAAGTTAAGAGCTCCAGCTCTATCTTTCCATGTATAATTATAAATACATAATAAAGTTTGTACAACAGATTAGTTCTAGTAGGGTACCACTTACCTAAATTTTTCCAAGAATGAAGAACTCCAATGGTGGAGGTCACCTTTGTTATCTGTTGCTTTTCAATCACCCGTCTGTCAAATTCATCTTCAAGACCAAATCTCCCCCCAAGATTGCTTGCAAGAGCTCTATGTTCTGCAAGTTTTCCCCATACAATGCTTATGCTATCTTGTCATCACTAGACTTAGCAATTCCCCCTTACCGCTTAACATTTCAGCACTGTTTTTCCTCCCCTCACTCCCTTTTCTTTGGAGCATTTCACAGTTAGGGTAGGTAGTTAGGGTTTTTCCGGCAACTGCCTTTTCCAACTTCTTTCCATGAGAAGTTACAAGATCTGCTAATACTCAAATCATTTCCTATCTTCAATAATTAACAATATTATTCAACTCAAACAAATAATAACAATAATTATCCAGTTTGTTCTTACTATGGTAAAATAAAAATACAAATAGTTTTTTGGGGTCATGACATCTCCCCCCCTGAAATAAAACACCATCCCGATGTTTTTCGGCCCACAAACAGCCTTGGACAAGCTTTTTTCATGAGCTATTCATCCTCCTAGGTGGTCTCATCCAGCCCAAAGTGCTTCCATTGCCCTTTAACCTAGGTGATGGCTCATTTCCACAACATTACTTCTCTCTGATTGAGTATATTTAGCGGCTCAACCAATAATTCCCCTTCTGGCTCGACGTAAAACACACAATACTTAAGTTAGTTTTTCCTTTAACATCGAAATTAATTGGCCTACCTAAGGTACATTCTTACCTGTATGTCATGCCAACTGACTATGTGCTTAGGATCATAAATGTATCATTTTAATACCGACACATGGAATACATTGTGGACCCAAATATGGCTTGGTAGGGTGAGCTGGTATGCCACCAACCCAACTCTCGCTAAGATTTGAAATGGTCCACAACACCAGGGTGCCAGCTTAGTGCACCCACTCCATTGCAACGTACTGCTTTTAGCTCAAATCCTCACATACACATGATCTCCTACTTGGTATTCTCTAAAATTTCTCTTCTGATCGGTGAAATTCTTTGGCCTGTCTTGGGTTGCCTCTAATTTGAGTCGTACCTTCCTGACCATTTCTTCCATGTCTTTTAACATTTCAGGTCCCAACATCAGCTTTTCCTCTGGTCCCCCCCAACTAGAGGGTGTGCGGCATTTTCGTCCATAGAACACTTCAAATGGGCTCATCTGTAAAGAGGTATGATAGCGATTGTTGTATGCAAATTTGACCAAGTGCAGCTAATCTTCCCATTTAGACGGTTGTTGCATTACATATGATCGTAGCATATCTTTTGCAACCTGATTCACCCATCCTATTTGTCCTTCGGTTTGAGGATGATAGGCGGTACTAAAATTTAATTGAGTCCCTAACCCATTAAACAAAGTTCTCCAGAAGGCTGATGTAAACTTTATATCCCAATTAGAAATTATAGTTTTTGTTAACCCATGCAACCTAAAAATGTTTTGCATAAAAATATTGGCAATCTGTACCGCTCTAAAAGTGGACTGTACTGGTATAAGATGGGCTGATTTGCTTAATTTGTCTACCACCAACATGATGGAGTCATTGTTTCTTTTGGATTTAGGTAATCCTATTATAAAATCCATAGAGATGGTCTCCCACTTCCACTGCATAATTGGTAGTGGATGCAATAACCCAACAGGGTACTGATTCTCTGGTTTGACTTGTTGGCATTTCAAGCAACGTGAAAAATATTCTGCTACATATTTTTTCATGCCAGGCCAGTAGTACTCCTTCCAGAGTGTAGTAATCAGCTTTTGGTACCCCTCGTGCCCTACATAGGGGCTTTTATGAAATTCATCTAAAATCAAACTTTTAATGCTACTTTGGTTGGGTAAATATAGTCTCTTTTTATAACTCAGCATGCCGGATGCATCCATCGCATATCCTTGTTGATATTCGTAATTGGTTGGATTTTGAACTTGATGTCCTATTTGCTGATAATTTGGATCTTGTTTTGTTTCTTTTTTAATCATCTCATTAAAAGTAGTCTGCCCCTCGCTGCAAGAAATTTCGTAAAGGCAATGTAACTTTTGACTCAAAGCACCCACTACCTAGTTCTCTTTCCCATTCAGATGTTTAATCTTGAAATCATATCCAATTAGGAACTCTATCCACCAAGCGAGCCTGGCACTTAAGGTAGGTTGATTGAAGTAACTAGTCAAGTTGTGATGTTCTGTCATCAACATAAAAATTTTACCCATAAGATAGTGACACCACATCTTTAAAGCATGAATGATAACTACCAACTCCGAATCATAAGCAGAATATTTCTTCTCATATTCCTTTAGTCTCCTAGACTCATAGGTAATTACCTTACCTTCCTGCATTAATACTCCTCCTACCCCTTCCTTACTCGCATCTATGCACACCACATAGTCCTTACTTGGATTCGCTATGCTTAATATAGGCGCAGTGGTGAGTAGATGGTTGAGCTACTCAATTTTTTTTTGGCATTCTGCAGTCCATTTAAAATTTTTCCCCTTCTTCTGTAGGGAGGTGATAAGATAGGCCACTCTCAAGAATCCTTCCATAAACCATCTATAATAACCTACTAATCCCATGAAGGATCTTATATCTGCTACGTCCTTTGGTACTGGCCATTCCATTATGGTCCTTATGTTCTTGGGATCCACTACGATTCCATATTTAGTAATAATATGTCATAATTATTGAATTTGTTCCTTAAAGAAATCGCACTTGCTATATTTGATGTAGAATTGATGTTCCTAGAGAGTTTGCAATACCAGTCTGAGGTGTTCCTTGTGTTCCTCAATATTTCGAGAATATATCAGTATATCATCAATAAAAATTAACAAAAATTTGTCTAAGTACTGATGAAATATGTTGTTCATTAAACACATAAAGGTTGTGGGGGCATTGGTTAACCCAAAGGGTAATACCACAAACTCGTAGTGTCCATAGTGAGTCCTAAGGGAAGTTTTGGCTATATCATCATCATTGATCGTGATCGTAAATCAATTTTTTAAAATATGGTTGACCCTTTTACTTTGTCAAAAAGTTCATCAATACGGGGTAAACGGAAATTTTTTTTGATTGTCAACTTATCCAGCTGATGGTAGTCCATGCACATATGAAGGGTTCCATCCTTCTTTTTGACAAACAACACGAGGGCTCTCGAGGGCGACACACTAGGGCGGATGTAATTTTTATCCAACAACACTTGCAATTGCATTTTTAGTTCTGCCAGTTCTGGTGTGCTCATACGATAAGGAGCGCGGGACACCGGGACTACTCCTGACACCAATTCAATAGTTAAGTCTATGTCTCTCTTGGGTGGTAGTCCTAATATCTCCTCACGGAACACATTTGCAATTTCTTGAACCACTGGAATACTTTCCAAGGTGGTAGTCTTGTCTTTTGAGTTGGCATAACCAACTTGAATAGCATAAACCTAACATCTTTTCCTGATACACTTGGCCAGTTGAGAGGCGGTTATTGGTGGAATTTGTACTGGCCTCAGGATAGCTTGCATCTCCTGGTTCTCTCCTAGTTCATTCCTGTAGCAGATAGTTTTTATTTTACAGTTTATAATGGACCAACGTTTTTCCAACCAGTCCATGCCTATCAACACGTCATATGATCCAAGGGGAAGTATGTTTAGATCTTCCATTAAACGCTGACATGCTATTCTCAAATGACAATTATTGACCTTGGCCAACACACGTCTCTTTGCCCTTGTTGCCAGTCATACTAGCCAAGGGTTTTTAAACATGACAGTCTGTAATTTACATTTTTCCACAACCTTAGGACTAACATAACTTAACGTAGCTCCAAGATCAATTAAAATAGATACAATATGATCAAAGATCTTACTTTCAAGCTCAACCATAGTCGGCTCGTATTCTGCCTAATGGTCTTCGAGAGCGGCATTAATTTTTGGTATACTCTGGGCTCCATCACCTACCGTAGATGTTTCGTGGATCTGTGAAACCTATTCAGTGCCCTTTCGATGAGGACAGTTTTTAACATAATGTGGTCCTCCACATCCCCAGCATTGTACTAGAGGTCTCGTTGTCCCTTTGTTATCAATTTTACCAGATTTCTCACTGAATCTGGGTTCAGAGCGTGGCTTAAGTCTGAGCTGGTTTTTATGCAGATTTCTATTGTTTTTCCCTTTGGGAAATCCTTTGCCAATATTGCCACGATTTCCCTTATTGCCCACAGAAATCTTATGACCTTTCTTGTCAGCCCACTTCTTTCCCACAATTTCTCCCTTCTGCTTGCTTTACTGATAACATATCCTGGCATTTCATATAACCTCATCTATCATTTTTGGGTTATCAAACTCAATTCTTTCTCTCATTGCCAAGGGTAAACTGCTGACGAACTGTTTTACCTTAGCCTTTTCCTCTCGTATGTGAGGTACATATCGGAGTAAAGAGGTAAATCGGGTGATAAACTCATCCATTGATTTTTGTCCAAGCCACAGGTCATGAAATTCTTTTTCTTTCTTGTCGTAAAATAGTTTAGTCGAATATCTTTCCTTGAAATATTTTTGGAACTTTTCCCAAGTTATATTTTGTTCACTTACCCCTCGTACAATATTGACCTCCTCCCACCGCAAAGTGGCCTTCCCTTGCAATTGGAAGATGGACAGCCGAGCTTTTAGGTTGTGATCATATTCATATAATTGGAAATATTTATGCATGTTAATAAGCCAGGCTTCAGCTACCTCCTCCAGTTGTCCATCGAAGGGTGGCCAATTCATTTTTCGAAACTCCCCTTGTAATTCTATATGTTGCCTTTTTTATGTTGGGCGCTCAAAGGCATTATCTAGCTTCTCCTCTCGATTCTCTTCCCCTCCTTCTATTCCTTCACGTTCCGTGTGGTAACCCTGCTCTTCTAACATTCATTCTTGTTCAAGACTGGGAATCGGTTGGTGTTGATTTTTCTTGTTAGACAGGCTTTTCATAATTATTTCTTGTTCCATCGTTAATCTAGCATTGTCCTCCTGTAGTCGGACCATCTCATTCTTTAATTCCTGAATTGTTTCCAATATTGTAAGATTGGTGTTGCAAGCCTCCTCTCTTAACTGCACCCATATTTCAGGATTATTTTTAGGAAATGTTGCAGGTCCTAGGCCAGCCACATTCTTGTGTGGAACACTGTCCGTCCTCCTCATAATCTGTTGTTGTCATGTTTTTCTTATTCTTAACAAGTTAGTGGGTTAACAATAGGTAGGAAATAAAAAGGAACATGATAACTGATTGTTCTCACTTAAAATATTTTCCAGAGGCCTCAGTTTTGGTAACCTTGGCTCTGATACCACTTGTGAGGGTTGGGATGCGAGGGAGGGATTTTAAGGTTCTTACACTTTCCTTTAGTTTTTACGAAGTCATCATCATTAGGAGAAGAGATAGAATCAAGGTTAGCATCTTGTTGGCACAAAAGAGTCATCAGGGAGAGACCGTGGGTTTTCATAGGCCTAGTCAATCCCAAGGACTGCCGGATATGGGTCCTTATCACCCATTATGTCAATTACTTCAAATTAAGTGTACGTCTTCACTCCTGCCACATCTACTTCTAGATTCTCTAGGCTTCCATTGGGTAGAATGAAATATTGGTTTGCCATTCTCAATTGTATCAACGAATATCTCAGTTGTTGCTTCACCATCACCTCCAATGTTTTCCTAGGAAGGATGTTTACATCCGACCCCAAGTTCAGCATCATGTCCCTGATTTGGAATCTCACAACTTGAGCTTTGATTCAGAATTCCTTTCCACTTCTCTTCTTATTTTGTTGCACTCTTCTGGTATGATTTTCTGTTAGGCTAGCGGATGGCCATTGCACTTCCCCTACTCCTCTGACAATGTTTCCTTTAAACTTTTGTGCAATGATTTCAACATGTATTCATCTTCGAAAATCTCTAGGAACAACTTAAGCCATTCATCTATTGTGTGAGCATTGTTGAGAATGTGACCATTCTGTCTTTGATTCTCCCTTATCTTGGTCATCCCTTTGAACAATTTAGCCACCTCGTGGTAATACTGGTTTTGTCACTCACGCTGGTATGATTTCTTTGGGGACATTACCTTAACGATCAAGGGTGGGTCCATCATACTTTGATTTTCCCCCATCCTCTTTCCCCCTCTTCTGATTATATTTATATTGGTGATGGAAAGACCATGGTCGGTACGAGGTTCAATTTTAACCAGGTTAGCCCCTCTCTATCTAGTCCTTTCATCCCACTTTGCAATGAAGTCTAAGTAGTCCTCCATGGCATGAGTATTGATTATTCATTGTGAACACCACAATCTCCTAGGAAGTGGGCATTCCCTGGCAACGTGCCCCTCTTGGTCACAATTGTAACATCTCATGGGACCTCTTCCTCTCGTTCTTCCTCCTCGTCCTTCTCGATTGGACTCATTGATCCTAAACGTCAACCTATCTAGTCATTCTACTAGAGCATCCAATGCTCTACATTGGCCAATGTGATGCGTTGTGGATGCACAAAATTCAGAATAGTTGTTATTAGGGACGTTGGAGTACTTCTCTAGTATAAGGTACATCTGCGATAGATGTCTATGCATCCTATACATCTCACAATATTCCTGATTATTTCATCCAGGGAAAACTCCTTGCACTCCTATTGCGACAACTCTTGCTGTTGGTGGGGTTCCTGATGATCCTACAACTCCCCCTAGATGATTAATTCCCCACAACCTCGGACACTCTGTAACGACATGTCCCTCCACCATGTAATGCATGCACCATACGTTGGGTCTGGCTGGCCGCACTAGTTCAAGGTCCTTCAATTTCTTCATTAAAGTTGCAATCTGGCTTTGAATCCCCATAATCGATGAATCCTGTAATCCTGTCCCTCCTCGATATTCATGAGGATATCTAGACATAGCCTCTATGTGTGACGCTTGCTCTAAATCATCCTAGAGAGGCTCGATCTTCTGTTGTGTCAATGGCATCCTTGTAAGGGGCAAGAGTGCCTTGATGAACCAGTCTCTTTGGTGATTAGGATCTAAGGTGTAACTCAACTTAGCAATGGTGTCCTTAAAACTTTGCATTATTTCCCAAGAATTTTCACCTTCCTTTTGCTTGATTTCCCATAGCTCTGATAGCCCTTGCTGGTCAGTCAGAGGTACTTTGAATTCCTACATGAACCCACTCTTGATCTCGTCTACTGTGGGATTCTAGTTCTATTTTGCCCATTTTATAAACCAACACAAAGCTCTCTCTCTTAGCGTGGTCTAGAAATCAACTATTTTTATGTTGTCTAGTGTTTTTCGTCCTCTCCATATAGCTTCGTAGAGATACCAGTGTTGTTCTATGTCTTCATTTCCCTTACCCACAAACTTTGGGTATCTGGTAAAATACCCTACCATGTTCATTTGAGTATGTGCTAATAACGCAAATCCCTTGGTTCCGGGCTACTGATGTCCTTGCAGTCCCAAGTTACTAATACAACTAATCCCCTTGCTATTTATTGTATTTAAATTGGCCTTATACTTCTTGTGCACACTGTGTACCTATATTCCTTTGGCTAATTTAATAACAGATTTTCTGGATTATAGTAAGGTACCAAGGGAAGGTAAGGAGGAATACTACCTGTACCTTTGGGACATTGCTGCTAATTTTTTGTGGATGCTTCTACTTCGACAAATAACCTTCTCATGACATTGCTCATTTCCTCTTCACTTTCCTCTTCACAGCTACTCAACATTTGTTCCTCCACTATCCTTTCCGCAACCTGTAAGGAAGGATCCTATTTATCATTGTGGCTCTTGTCTTTACAATCACTACATCTCCCTTTTCTCTCCCTTCCTCCTGGGGTTTCCCCAACACCTCCCCTACTTGGTGGGGTCCCATCTTTCTCTTCTTCAGAGTCTCAACTACTCTTTCTTGCCACGTGTCTGCTAACAACGCTCTCTTACGCACCCTAATGGCTCAAGCTTTCTACAACCCTTCTACATCCATTCCTTCATCAACATCTCTATTCCCCAACTAGTAGCATTCTCCTCTTAGATTTTTCACCGAGTACTGGGGTTTTATGCTACCATCTTTGTGGTAGGTGAGGAAAGTAGTCCTTATTCTACCACAAACATTTTAATCCACAACGACACTTCCTTCACCAACCTTCCTCTTAACCCGAACCCGTATACTACTTCTGCCCTTGAAAAAGATTGATAACTTTCTGCAGAAAAATCAACTATATACCCCTCCACAGTAGTCTTTGCCCAAAATTCGACTGCTTTGGTTAGATCGCTATCTACCTACTGTAGCGATAGAAGATCTAAGGAAGTCCAATTTCAACGGGTTGATGTTGTTCCCCCTAATTGATTCTATACTTTCAGCCTTCTTAACCAATTATATAAGTCTTCTGGGAACTTGCACTAGAATTTCTCGTACTGGTCACTAGCACCCTCAACATAAAACGTCTCTTCACTAACTTTGGTGATCAGTTGTCCTCTTTGATTAGCTTGTTCTGCTATAAATTGATGCACTTTGTTATTCCACCGATATTTAATCTCTTTCTTGAATATCCTCAACACCATGTTCTAAACTAGTTCTTGTAACTTCAGGTCTCGACAATGAAACACAAAAGAGTCATCAGGGGGAGACCCTGGTTTTCTATATGGAGGGCCAACAATGGCTTGATGTAGTCTAAGACAACGCTTACATTTTCAACTTACCCGAAGGGTAACGATTCTCACCCGAGACGCGCTATGACTAGAACTAAGAAGGGTTCATCATGGGGTCAAGAGTATTTCAAATATCAATACATAACCGACATCATACATGCAAGTGATACAACAACATATCTTGTAACACCATGAAGCTACCACATTCCTAGACTTGTAGAATATTTTAAAGTTTAAGTGGGTCCATACATCATAAGGAACCACATACATCATACTAAGAAACCAATCCAGATCTTAATTCATATTAAGTCCACAGAAGAACAATACATAATATATTTTCCTTAGCCACAGATGATTACAAGGAATACCCGATTATAATCTCTAACTGCATATGACATACTCAAAGGTTCAATCTTTGACCCAGAGGTCCTACTCGCCCGCATCTAGATGCTCTCGTTCTATCACACCAAAACCAACCAACCCACCAACAGCAACAACTCTTTCTCCTTACGAGTTTCTCATTTTGTATTTCCCCTGCTGCTTGGACTACTAGTTCCCACTTGATTGTTCCTTCCCTTGGTTGCCTCTCATTCATATTGTCTGCTCGGTTGCCTCCGCCTTATTCTCACACTTTGTTGCAACCACCCCACAATTGCCTG
The DNA here is from genome assembly GCA_000404065.3 of Pinus taeda. Taxonomy (NCBI): domain Eukaryota; kingdom Viridiplantae; phylum Streptophyta; class Pinopsida; order Pinales; family Pinaceae; genus Pinus; species Pinus taeda. The sequence continues at coordinate 85,977 of APFE031103511.1, read as the reverse complement.
TGCCTGCTTTCCACCCCAGCTATCTTCACCGCAACCTAATCGTTGTTGTCACCACTTGTTTCCTCCTCATTCTATGGAAATCCAAAATAATCAAAATATTTTGAAATCAAAATGAAGGCCCAAACACATTTACATCGAAAAGAGGGTATTTATGGTAAGGATGGTCATATTTCTGGAACCTTTAGCATCAAAGAGGGATATTATCATAATGTAAGGTTTTCTTCTAGAGCTCATCCTAGTAATAAATAAATAGAAGAAACTTAGAGATATTCATGTAAACATAAATATAAGAATAAAACATATACTTAGAATGTTTTGTTGCTTCCTAAGTGTTGACAAAATCACCAAGGGTATTGCCAATACTAGCTAGAATTTTATCATCCCATAATTCCTACAACAATGAGTAGATGATATTCTAGACTAGAGCTACTATGAAATTTTCCTTATTAGGTAGAAATCCTCCCATTGAGAAGTGGAGATATACCCCAACTGAATTGCGCAAGTATGGTCCATTTTAAAAGACTCAAGTCCTATCTTCAATATCAGCAAAGTGAAAAAACCCTTGGCTCCCAATTCCATTTTAATTTTCCCCAAGCTCCCATTTTAACTTAGATCTAGTGGGAAATTGCTTTCTCTGAAGACTAGATGCTAAGAAATTTTCTAATTAGGGCATGGTCACATATATTGGATATATTCTCCGATATGGATATATTGAATTTTGAATTTAAGGTTTATCATTGCTATCGATAGATATTTCAATGACATTCATTTTCCTAATTGGGTATTGGATTGCAATAAATTTTGTTGTTTCCCATTGGGGTTTTTGCTCAAAGCAATGGTTTTAGAAGTAAAAGGTTTTTCTCAATGATTGTATCCTATTGTAGTAAATTCTTTTGTTTCCCATTAGGGTTTTCGCTAGAGATAGTGGGTTTAGTAGCAAAAAGTTTTCTAGAATGATTGTATCCTCTTGTAAGAAATTGTGTTTCCCATTAGGTTTTTCGCTAGAAACAGTGGGTTTAGTAGCAAAAGGTTGTCAAGAACATTTGTAAAATATTGTTCAAAATAATTGTATGTTGCCAGAATCCTGTTCTATGAAGGAGATCCACTCCCTCCACAAGCATTAGCGATAGGAAGAGCAGTTAAAGAGCCATAAAAAACACATTGGCTATGGTTTAGTAGCAAGGAGATCCACTCCCTCCACTAGCATTAGCGATAGGAAGAGAAGTTGAAGAGCCATAAAAAACACATTGGCTACAGTTTAGTAGCAGAACCAAATTTTGCAGACTATGTAGCGAGAAAAACTAACTCAATTTAGAGATTATTAATAACATATTTGTTTTATTAAATAGTTTAAATTTGTTAGATGTTTAAAAATAATATCTTTTTTTAAACTTGTTAGAATTTTTCTTTTAATATTCCATAAATAATATATTTTTAAATTTGTTTCATTTTTATTAAATTATAAAATTATAGTATTGTATTATTTTTTTTTTATTAATTTTTCTACATTTAGTCTTAATAAATAAAATGACCATTAAAAAAAAATTGAATTTTTATTTAATTAATCTCTAATCATATGAATATGGAAAGTAATCGAATAATCGTTAATGATAGTAAGAATTCAACATTTTTATTGTCTTTCTTTATGTGTGTAAGAATTCAAAATTTTTATTGTTTTTCTTTGTGTGTAATATTTATCACTATTGTAGTATCATTAGTTTTTTTTATCTTTGAATATTCCTTGTCCCATAATGCATAAGTTCTAAATAAATATTAAAATAATCAATTCCCACAATGTAAATGTAAGACATATATTGTGTAAAGTGAGAGAAAAGTGGTATGTTTCATTCCTTTATATTCAATAACTTTCCATTTTACTTTCCAACAACTCTTATCATCTCTTCCAAAATCATGGCTTAGCAAACTAATCATATCCACATTATCAACACAAACTCATGATTTATTATTATTTTTTAATTAGATATTTCTTAAAAGTATAATCGTATTAAATGTTATGTTAACAACATCTCTTAGTAGCATAATGCATCAAATCTCTTAAACCTGAGCTCAATCCAATTAAATTTAAAGAGTATAAGTTTTAGTCAGTGAAACAAAAGTTATGGAGCAAATCTCTCTCTCTTTCTAGAAATATACATCATGTAAAATATATTTGCATAAAGCTTCAAAATATCAAGAAATATTAATTTACATAAAACAAAAAGGTTCTTTATTCTCCATCATCATTTTAACTCATAATATCATGAGATTTCTAATACTACTACCTCAAAGGCCTATCCCTCAAAGTACTCATGAATTTCCAAAACTACCTACTGATCATGAACGATAGGTCATCAATTATCCATCATCATTTTAACTCATAATATCATCATATTTCTAATGCTACTACCTCCAAGGCCTATCCCTTAAAGTACTCATGGATAACAATCATGAATGACCGATCGACCAGAGTGTTCAACTCTCTATATATGTGATGAGATTTGAACCATTTTCATGTCCTAATTTCGATTTCAATCTAAAAAAATATGGAGGGAAAATTCTAGCCTTTCTATTTATCCAATCCACAAATAGTTATAAGTCCTTCATATCTGGAGCTTTTTTGCCTCATAAAGATTTGTAGTCTATACCAAAACCTGCAAAACATAAAATTTAATTAAATTATTAAATCGTCTCCCTACACATATATATCTATAGTTTTTTTTATTAAAAATGATATTATTAAATTTTCCTTAAAATATATCATTTACTTTTACAATTTCAAAATTTACTATCACAATTTCAAATATATGATTTAAAAATAATTTATTTTCAACCTTAATAAAATATATCATTTAAAAAGCACTTATTTTTTACCTTCATAAAATATATAATTTAAAAAGCACATATTTTTAATCTTGATAAATTCCAATAACATAAAATTAATATCATTTATATATCATAGGTTTTAATTTATCGCAAGGAGTGCCTTAACAGCGCACTCATTCACCGTCAA
>APFE031103511.1:15504-82413 GCA_000404065.3 Pinus taeda | reverse complement strand
TAATTATGGAAATTTATCTCATTTTATTATGAATTCTTTAACTTGTAAATAGACTTTGTTACAATACCAATGAGTAATATTATACCATGTCTAAAATACTATAAAATCTATCTCATACTTATTTTTACCACATATCTAAAATATTACAACTGATCTACTGATCTATATCATACTTATTACTATCACATATCTAAATATTAGAATTGATCTTCATATAACTACTAATAAAAATCTTTTAAAATATTTTAAAAAGCTTAAATCTCTACCATTTTCTCAAATTAATTAGTTAAAATTAAATTAAAATTAAAAAAAGTCAATTCTTATTACCTATAACTTAAAATATTTACCTTTTATCAATATATACGAGGCAATATATATAATATACAATATACATGAATGGCTCATGCATGCATGAAAGGCTTTCTTGGCGAATATATATACAACACATATCCCATCATATTAACTACTCATTTTTACACAAACTCAAAGTTGCGTTCAACCATCTTACAAATTCTTTGGCTCCATTTTTGCAGTTGAACGGCGCTATTTCAAACCTCTACAAATATCACTCACCCGAATTTTAGGGCGATCTATCTGTGGGGAGATTTATAATGACAAAAAGATGAATGGAAAACGAAAATGAGATTACTTATTGTTTTTAAAATGAAAACTGACAACCAATTACATATGGTTCGGTTATTACATATTGTTTTTAAAATTAAAAATAATAAACAAGCCTAACGCAAACTCATCCCTCACCCAGTAAAGTAAAAGCAAAAACAAGTGAAAATGAAAATTTTGAAGTTATTACTTACAGTATTATCGAGTTCACTCCAAGGTCACAAATAACCTGCTATCATATAAAAAACAATTTAAACTACTTCAGAATATAGTGAGGGAGGAATCAAATAAAAGCGTTTACAAAGTGTGAATTCACTGGAGAAAACGAGGGCAAAGTGTCTCTAAAAAGCACGAATCCATTACACATATTCATTCCTCTTGAATTCAGCAAATACTTTCACAAAAAATAAATATGAAGCAAAACACACCGTTCAAACATTTAAAAGCAATCTCATTCGAAAAATAAAAAATCCACCTCCATTGCAGGTCTTGTATAATGTTATGATAAGTTTGTATGGCACACAATTCAGATCTATTATTTTTATTTTTTATTTTACAGTTTTAGCTTTCTCAGCGTTCTCCTAATTTCTGAGTTACAGGTTACCCATAGTTTTTAGTAATTTTGATGTTTTCTTAATTTAGAAGTGAAAATTTTGTAGACAATTCCAGAAATCTGCACTATGTGATTCGAAATATGTCAAAATTTAAACAGAAAATCCGAACTCCGTCGACTTCTTGCAGATCTTAAATATTGAATCCACCGAAGAATTGCGAATGCATATCAAAGTTCGGTGCCCTGACCTGCTGCTGGGATTCTTGCAGATCTTAAATATTGAATCAGCGGAAGAACCCAATTGCGGTAACTCTAAACTGAACGCACATCTTCAACCTAATTGCTTGAGGCTGTCAATTAAACACCGTCTGTGCCGCTCACATCATTTCCGCGATGTTTGAGGTAAAAACATTCGCTGAACGGTAAATATAAATTCAAAATTCTAATTTCAAATTTCTAGCGGGGTTGTAAAATTCAAACTTAAAATTCGGGGTTGTCAAGTTCAACGTATAGCCGTATAGTATACCCTCGCATTCCTACGGTCTGGTGGTGGTGGTGACACCGGAGGCGGCTGGAAATTCCTCGCGTTCAGCGTTGGATGCATTAAAAACCGCCTTGTTCGTAATGGGATGCCCATCAATTGTCCGTTCTCCGTATTGAATGCAGCCCATGAATCCGCATGGGCTTTCAAGTCGGGGTCAGGGTTTGAATTTGACGGGCAAAATGCCCGTCACAAGGTATTTTGACCGTATTTTATGTTTAAAAATTTTTAAAAACGGCTTTTTGGGATGGGTTTTCAAAGTTATAAAACGTATTTTTGACTCTTTATTTTTTTACAAAAACGTCATTACTACCCTCTCAAACAATAGTCTTGGAATCTGATCCTCCTACTATATTTTATTGACCGGTCAACAAAGAAGTGCGGTAATATTTGGAATTGGTTCAATAATATTTGTTTTTATTGAAATAAATTAATTTCATGTTATTTAAAGTTATAGGTGTATATTTGATAGTACGTATTTAGTCGTAATATATTATATTGAGTGATTAATAATTAAGTAGCCTAATATTTAGAATTTATATTATAATATTTGTTTTTATTTAAATAAATTAAATCCATACAGTTTATATTTAATAAATTAAATTGGTTGGGTTTACAAAAAATTTAAACTTCACCTAGATTTCATGAAATGGATAACCATCAAGCGTTTTACCTTGGACTGATTATATACTTTAAATGACCAAATTTCAAATGTTCAACACTTTCTATTGAAACCTCCACAATTGAGTTTTTTCAAATTTTGGTTTTTTTCCTTACGATAAATATATGAAAATTTTCAACATAATTATTTATTGAATGGTAATTTTTTAATGAAAACATTATTAGTGAAGGGTTAATTTATTATGAGAACATCACTCTTGAAAGGCAAAATTTTTAATAGAACGTTTCTTGACAGGAAGCATAAGGACCCAAAACGTCAAAAAAAATTTGTATGACGGTTAAATAGAAATCCAAATTCCTACCCTAGTCGGGGTATAGAGTATGGATGTGAACCAGCAACCATAAAGACATTTAATGCATTTAATGCCGTATGCGAGGCTGGTTAGCTCTTGTCGTATTGAGTGGGATATACGGTAGAACAAAGTTGTGGAAACCTAAATTTCTATTTGGGATTTGGTGGGAGCTGGGTAAGAATGGGGATTAGGGAATTAGGTTCGAAATTGTATTTTGATAGGTGAGCAACGCTGCCAAATAAGTCGTACAGTCGTTCTGAATGGACACAAGGGTGAGTAATTCATTCGTTTTGAATGGACACAAGGGTGAGTAATATTTAGGAACGCAGTAGTCTATAACGCGACTTTTTGAAAGCTTTTCAGGGGGATTTTTCCGGTCAAAATCTGGCAGCAATTCATTGGAATCCCAAGTTTGATAGCTAGTTTCTGCACAATCAAGGGCTCCCATGGGTTTTTCAGGGCGCTGAATCCAAATATGCAGTTAAAAAACCATTTTAACTGCTAAAAATCAAGATTTAACCTCATTTCTTCCGCCGGATTTCGTCACCGGAATCTCCAAAAAGTCGCATTATAGACAACTCCTTTAGGAACTGCCATTCCTAGGCAGTTCTGAATGGACACAAGGGTGATTAATTCATTCGTTTTGAATGGACACAAGGGTGAGTAATTCATTCGTTTTGAATGGACACAAGGGTGAGTAATATTTAGGAACTGCCATTCATAGGCAATTCCTATATATGCGACTATAGCATATTTAATGCCCCTGACATGGGGCATTATAACTTCATATAACATGCCGCGCGCGTTTTTTTCTCTCTCATCACCGGCCGCGTGTTATATGGGGTTATAAAGCCCCATGTCAGGGGCATTAAATATGCTATAGTCACATATTTAGGAACTGCCCTACAAGAATGAGGGTTTGTAATTCTCCCACAAATATGCTATAACATGATTAAGAAAAAAAATAAAAAAATTGTTCGGCATATGAGACATGTGCCGAATGAAAAAGCTTGTACGAGTTGCAACGAAGGAAGAGTGGACTTAGTTGATATGGAAAATCCAACATTTGCTGCCACCCTACGTGACTAGAGAGCAGTTGCTAAGATGCTACTAAATATCACAAACATGCTATGACATGCTTAAGAAAAAAAAAAAAAAAAATGTTCGGTATATGAGACATGTGCCGAATGAAAAATCTTGTACGAGTTGCAACGAAGGAAGAGTGGACTTAGTTGATATGGAAAATCCAACATTTTCTGCCAACCTACGTGACTAGAGAGCAGTTGCTAAGATGCTACTAAATATCACAAATATGCTATGACATGCTTAAGAAAAAAAAAAAAAATGTTCGGTATATGAGACATGTGCCGAATGAAAAAGCTTGTACGAGTTGCAACGAAGGAAGAGTGGGCTTAGTTGATATGGAAAATCCAACATTTGCTGCCAACCTACGTGACTAGAGAGCAGTTGCTAAGATGCTACTAAATATGACATTTAAACATTTGAAATGAATCGCGATATTTAAACATTTGAAATAAATGGCGAACAAGTTTCTAGAGCTTCGGTTCATGCACTAAGTGTTAGCTGTACACATGATGTATAGGAAGACGTTTCTACTTATACTTTTTGTAGTTTTTTTTAATATTTCAAGCAGATATTGAGTAATTCGTTGCTTTGAATTTCAAGTTCTCTTTTTTAAATGGATAAGTAGAGTTAAGGAAGTGATTAGGGTTTTTACTTGAACAAAATTAAGAGGATTAACTCAAGATATCAATTTAAGGTTAATATTTTATTTGATATTATAAAAAGATAAAGTGATCTATTTTGCTTTTCTGAAAAAATATACGTTAGAAACAAGAATATGTTATTAAGTTTGAGAAAACTAATGTCTCACAAAACATTAAAAGAAATAAAATGTAACATATTACATGTCATTTTCCCAAAAGAATGAAACTCTCTCTCTTTCACTGAATTTGAAATTATAAAAATTCGTAATTCCCCTAAAAATTATCAATTGCCTTAACTTTGCAAAGATAAAATGAACCGAAAATGAACAAAATTTCTTAGTTTCTTCAAAAATGGACTATACATCATTTTTAGTTATAGTAAAAAAATAAGATTTAATGAACATGAAGAAGAGAAGCTTCAAAATAGAGCCCATAATATTTTTACATAAGCTTCCAAGTTTCAATGTTATTTTATTAGATCTTTAACATGTTTCTCATTATTCCACATGCTTAGTCAAACTAAAATGCACATAATATGTGCTTTGATTTTCATTAAGTATTCAAGAGATCTATTTGTACCTTCTTTTTATCACTATTTAATGTTAATGTGCAAATATGTTTCACTACAAATATTAATTCCAAATAAATTCAGAATAAATGAACATTATTAAAAAAAATACCTATATATTGGTAAAACAACTAATTCTTACCAAATTTAATAGAAAATATAAAATAATAAGAAGATGTGCATGAGGCAAATTAATATTATTCAAACAATTGGGACAAGTAAATGAATCAAGAAATAGATATGCTACCATACTTGCAAGAATTGAAAACTTGATGCAAGCAATAAAATAAGCAATAAGTATTTAAAAATAAAAATAAAAATTCATAGATCAATATAATACATATTAAAGAACCACTATGTGTGTCTATATTATGCAATTCTCACTCAATGATATGTATGGTTCAATAGCCATAATACTTATACAATAACCAATGTATATTGTTATATTGTGCAATTCTCATTCAATGATAGATATGGCTCAATAGCCATAATACATTTTACATGTTGTTATATTGTGAAATGCTAAGTCAATTATATATATGGCTTAATAACCGTAATACATCTTACAACCAATATATAGTTGGAAACTGTGCTCAATATATCATGGAATTGGCAAAAAGTGTTTATATTTCGAACATCAACAACATCTTTGGTATTTAAAATGACATAAGTAATTATCACTTTACTCTTAAACTTCTCTTTCATTGAGATATTCATTAAATGTACAAAAAGAGAAATGGCAAGGTAATGTATATAACAAAGAGATTAATGTATACAACTTCTAAAACTACATGGTTTTGTAAACTATATTTGAAATTTTTTAATTTTTATGAATTATATCTTCCACATGGAACTACCTCACTCAATGAGATAGTTCCAACTAATAAAAAATTTAACTTCTCTTTCATTGATATATTCTTTAATGCATAAGAAAAGGCAACACCAAATTAATGCATACAACAATGAAATTAACAGATACAACTTTTCAAGTCTACATGATTTTGTATATTGTTTTTGAAAATTGATTGATTTTTTATTAATTTTTCTTCTACATGGACCTTCCCCAATTATTTCATATATAAACCAAATAAAAATAAATAATTTAATTTCAAAATTATTGGTAAAATTATATTATTTTGGTACATTAATAAAATAATAAAATATAAATAATCTAACTACATAAATTACAATATGCACTTTCAAATATGCAATTTTAAAGGTGAGTATAAGAGAGTGGTTAAAAATATAATAGAAACATAAATGCAAATAAATATATAATAAAATAAAAATATCTATCCTTATAAACATAGGTAATGATCATTTAGGAACTATTTCATTATAATATGTATGATTGCAATATTATCCATGAAGGAAGAGTTTCAAAATGGGCAAAATTCTCAAATCCCAGTGGAAATGGAAAGAAGAAATTTTCTAGGAATGATAAGTATATAAGTATAAAAATCAATTCAATGACTATAAATTGGGGATTAGTAAATGGGTAGGTTGATTACATAGCATAGTTATCAATTTTGTGCAAAGAAAAGTGATGGAAAATATGTTTTATTGGTAGTAATTTTTAAAAATTACAAAGCATTAAAAATTTAAAAATTTCCATTGAAAACAATACGGGTCGTAAGATTACTTAAAAATCTTATCAAAACTAAAAGAAACCTAAGTGATATTTGAATAAACATGTTGCTAAATCATTATAAAATAAAAAGGAAGTTAACTAATAATTTTAAAAATTATGATTCCTTTTAAAATTTAGGGAGAAGTTATGGCATGATAAAGAATTAGAATATAAAATAATATTGAAATATCATAAGGGGATAATCAACCTTTACTTAAAAAATAAAAAATTCTCTTTGGGAATTTAAAAAAATTATCATCTTTGTGTTTTGAAAAAGTTGTAGATGACAAATATTTTACATTCAAATTTATTACATAAACGAACATTAAATCACAATGTTAACATTTTAACTCATTAAAATTACAATGACGGGGAATTTTTTCTTACAATTTTTCAATCGTAAAAATAAAGTTATAAAAGAAACTAAGTAATTTGTTTCCTTTTTTAATATTGACAAATCAAATTTTGTCTCAATAGATGTCATCCTCCATCATCAACTTTAATGTAAATGGATGTTAACGGTCATCATCACCAACTTTGAAAGATACTACATAAAACCTATTTTTATTTTTTACTAGATTCAACAAGATGTGATCATATATGTACAATAAAGTTGGCCCAAATAAAAAAAAAAGTTGAGTGAGCGATGGCAAAAGGAGTGTCTAGGGTTTATAGCTTGGCTTTTCTGGTTTGCGCCGGCTCTGCCTCTCCAATTGTTGGTTGCCTTCTATTCAAAAGCCAAACTACAGACTTGAATACGTAGGATTGCGAGCTATTTTCGTAGGAGAAATCCCCTCCCTATGATCGCCATGGCATTTTGTGCTCGGATGCACAAGAGGCCCTGACATTGTGTCTAGGCACTTCTTTGACTCCTTTCAAATCCAAATTTCTCAACCTACAGGCAGAACCATCCTGCAGTGGGTCAGTTCTTCAGATTTAGTGCTAGATCTCAAACTGGATCTAGAATAGTGGTTTGGGATCCCTTTAGGCCTTCAGAGACTTCTCTTTCAAGGTAAACAACTTGGAGACCTTCTTCCCCTCTCTTCTTATAGCATTACCAAAAATAGTTCTTTGGTGTTAACCCTTCTTTTGAGAGGAGGTGGAGTAGGACAATCATCCTCTGCTCCTCCTTTCTCTTACAAAGACGCAGTACGCTCTTAGAACCCCAAACCCCCGGAAGCCCTTAAACCCAAGCCTTTTTTGGTTGAAAAAATAGAGGAAGTTCCCTATGTTGAAATCACCCATGAAGGTCTTACAAGCCAACTTCAAGAATTTGTAGAAAGTGCCATCATTTGTAAATTTAACGGACTCTGGCCGCGATCTCAGGATCTCTATGCATGGATCCATGCAAATTGGACTCACCATTGTAAGATTAGTTTCTGTTCAAAAGGATACTTCATTGTTCTATTTAATAACAGTAAGCATTATGAAAAGGCTTTAGATGAAGGCCCTTGGTTAATGGGAACTGCAGGGCTCTTCTTGACTCCTTGGTTCCTAGATTTTGATATAGCAACTGCAGTCATTATCAAGACACCTGTATTGATCAGGGTTCCAAACTTACCTGCCCACTTATGGTATTGTGCAGTCTATAAAGCTATAGGCAACACCTTGGGCAGTTTCATTATGGGAGATTACTGGCAGGAAAATAAAGGTCTCTATACATATGCCAGAATATATGTGGAGTTAGATTTTAGCAAAGGACTTCCAGGCCAAATCAATCTCAAGGTCAACGACTTTATTTGGACCTAGACTTTGGATTATGAAAATATTGCATTCCATTGCTGCCATTGCCACCAATCAAGGCATTTGTAGGACACCTGCCTATCTCTCCTGACAAAAAAAGAATAAGGATAACCTCTCCAAACCCACATCCAAACGATGTGCTCCATGCTCTCCACCTCCAGTTGTGGATTCTAAATCCTCTAGCTCTGAAGATGAAGGTAGCGATGCAGAATTGGATCAAGCCCCTCACTCTGTGGTCCCTTCCACCGATGGTCCGGCGCTTTCCTCCGATACAGCCATCGCCCAGAAATGCGTCCATATGACCTCCTCCTCTGATTCAGAAAAGGAGCCCCCCTGTGGAGAACCCCAATATTCAAGTTGTTATTGTCCATTGACCCCAGGATGGTTGGGTCGAAGTCAAAAAGGAAAGGGAAAAAGCTTCATGTTGAGGCTTCTACCCATTCTGGGTAAAAGTCAACCTTTTTGCTTCCAACCATATGTTGTAGCTTCTTGCTTGTTTCACTCCTTCTCCGGAACTGAGGTTGATAGTCTTATCATTTTTGGTTCCTGGTTTTCTGTATTTCTTGATTGTATCATCTTGTACCATATTTTTGATTAATAGAATTAGTCCAATCCAAAAAAAAAGAAAAAAAGAAAAAGATGTGATCATATAACTCTCGTTTCAATGGACTAATAAAATTTAGCAAGACCCCGAGTTATGTATCCAACATAAAAGTTGACTTTATGGATTGTCTTCAAAACCCCATATATGAAGCTCAAATTCTCCACTCATATAGTCACTACCCCTTTTGTTGCCAAGATTTGAGCTCAAGTTATATAGGTCAAAATCAATCATCTTAACGAAAATAAAGAACAATAGATTTCCCCATTTTCTCAAATATTTAAATTTGACATAAAAATATTAAGTCATTGCTAAATCATTGGAAAATAAAGGAAGATATTACTATGCAAGAGTATTGAATATGAAAAATATTTTCTCTTAAAATGTCTTACATTAAATAAAATTTCAAAATATTCATTATAATGCCTACTTTCCTAATGTTTTAACTTATCAAATTTATAGTGATTTGAGAATTTTTTTTACTTCAATTTTTACATTATTAAAAAAAAAAAAAAAATCAAATGATCACCTATCTTTTTAAAGAAACAAAAAAAACTAAATCCAAAAAAAACTAAATCCAATCTTAATTAGTTTTTACGATGGACATCTTCAATTTCAAAATCAAATTTCAATTTTGTTTTTAATGTCAATTTTGTAAAGTATTATCATATCTCTCCTAAAAAACCAAAAACCTTACATGTAATATATAATAAAATAGTTGACTTATAAATCGAATTCAAAACTTCATATATATAACGAAAAATGTTCCCCCACTTAATTTAACTCATAATAAAACCTCTCATCTTTTTATGCAAACCTTGCCCTCGAAGTAATGGTAAAAAACATTTTATATTTTCATGCTAAGTGTTCAGAGTTATTTTTTATTTTAGAAATGAACCCAAAGGAGGAAACAATCACTGCCCCTTTCATTGCGAGGATTTAAATACACAGCTAAAAAATGAATAACAACAATCTACATTGTGAGGATTTGGACACGGTTAGGGAAAGCGAAAGAATGCAATAACAACCTTCGTTGTCAAGATTTGGACCGGATACTGAAAGAAAGAATATCAAACTACATTAAAACCGATAAAAATTAATTATATTATGTATGTGTTAGCGGAGAAATGTTTTTAGTTATTAAAATTAGAACAAAAATATCTTCGCATTGATAATCATTCAGGAACTACTCTGGAACTACTCTATTGTATGAATGAACTAAGTCAACCTCTACACATTTTCTATGTAATAATTTTTTTAATTTTATTTTATTAGTTTGAATGGAACATAGTTGGTGAATTCCAAAAAGCTAATAGGAGAGGGCTACAAATAAAAGGATGGGAAATGAATGGGAATTAATAGCCCATGGAAGGGAATAGGAGAGGGCTACAAATAAAAGGATGCGAAATGAATGGGAATGAATAATTTATGGAAAGGATATGAGACATGGTTTTGGTAGCATGAGGATTTGAAGGAGTGGGGAATGCAATTTGCAATGACTTGATATTAAGGGTATACCCAAGTTACGGATGACACTAGTTTTGCATGACATAGTTTTTGTTGATAAAAATCTTTATTTTAAAATCATTATTAAACTGATATAATTTATCACTATTTTATCAAAAAATGGTATTTGATATTATTGCTATAGTAAATGCCATTTTATTTGTTTTTGTTGTAAGTATTTGTTGCACACAACTTATAATGATTTCGTCATAGAAGAAAGTGATGTTTGTCACATACTTTTATCTTGTCTTGAGGGCTAAGTGTCAGTTTCAATTTTTTGAGAATAACATATACTTTTCCTGCACGATCAACTACTCCATTGAAAACTTGGGTCCCTTTTGTTCATACGAATTATAGTGCGATTGTTTTCAAAAAAAACATTCTTCTAGATTACACCCTATGGCATTTGATTTGAATATTGTGCCTCTATTTTTCATACTTTAACACTTTGTAGTTGATTCCTAAATAAATTTCATATGTTTCTGCTAAAATAAAGATTACATATTTAATTTACAATGTATATTAAAATAGGTTTCAGCATGCACTTAAAAAAATTCAAAATGTATTAAACTATTTAAAAATTGAATAAGACTTAATGAATAACACTTTTCATTTCTAGTAGGCATTCCTTTACAATGTAAAAGCATTGTCGAAATGGTCAACTAATGTTATAATTTGCATTCACACTTAAAAGAATAATAATGTAGCGTTTCAGAGAATATAATTGTTTATATTCTTTAGTTAATTTTAATAATCAAGGACTCTTCACAGTATAGTGATTTTAAAAATGAAATGTATTTTCAGTAAAAATAAATTGCATATATCCTAGCATAATTTGACTTAAATTATGAAATTGTGGCCAAAAAACCTCCTCAGTTATCACATAATTTTACTCAATCAAAACGCAGATAAAATGACACAAATCTAAAAGATTTTCAATCATTTAGTGTGGCCTTGTGTTTCCCATATATTTTTCATAGCACGTTGGATTCTATAAGAAAATCCAAAGATTCTATCAATTTCTTAACTTGCGAGGCTCCATACACTTCACATAATTATAAATAAACATGAGATTGAATTTAATGTGTTTAGCATTTTTGGAACTTTCAACAACAATGTTAATAAGAAATAAAAAACTTGTAATAAATTTGTTATAATTTACTTCACATAATTATAAATAAACATGAGATTGAATTTAATGTGTTTAGCATTTTTGGAACTTTCAACAACAATGTTAATAAGAAATACAAAAACTTGTAATAAATTTGTTATAATTTAGCGTGTTAAGAGGTAATGTGGAAAACAAATAAATACAAAATGCCTCCTTCGACAAAACAAAGATATTACCAAGATTCCAATAAATCATCTTGCACACACTACTATCAAAATGTAAACTGCACAGCCATGGCTCTTTAAACAAATTTGCTAGAATCTAGTAAAATTATTCTAATATTCTTTAGGAACGTAACATAACTCGCTTCAATTTTTTCGCAGCAAAATTGTTTGACATACACTGTCCTCACCGTGTATTGATCCATTTCATCATCCAACCGCACGAGGACCTCCATGTGCTCTTGAAGACCTCGCACGTCCCAATCACAACACCATAAAACAAGCTCGAAGAAAGCGCTGCCACTGGCTGAGATTTAAAGCTTTGGAACGAAAGCTTTAAATGCACTTAGGGAAAGAAGAAGAATACAAGGGAATGGGATGGTAAGATCATATCTGATAAATTTTGATAGCAGCAGGTAGGTCCAAGGCGCGTATATCCCCGTGGACGTCCATTCGAGTAAGAATGAACTACTGAATTTCACAGATAACATGAAGAGAGTTAGAAATTTCATTACTCGTTCTGGAACAACGGTACTCGTATTGGAACAACGGCAGGAGCTACATGGTGACCAAGGTGTGGAGTCGTTCATGAAGAAAAGGAAACCACAAGCCATCGCAGCTAAGAGGGCCTTCATGTTGTCCATGGTTGCTATGGGATCGATGCAATAGTCTATATCATAGAATTACTGAAACAGTCTGTAATTAGTTAGGGTGAACAACGTTTGTCTAGCCAACTCATAGAGAAAACACCTTCGGTGTTTTCACCTATTATCCATATATCATAACGTAACAATGGCTTAACCGCTAGCGAAATTTGAGTGAATAACCATCGCTATTTGAGTTTAACAAAATAAAACCAATCCACTCATACTCGTTATTTATTGTTATGTTGTCGATGCTCGTATTTATTCATATTTATCCTTCGCACGTCCATAAGCACATTAAATTCCGATATTATGATAAGAACCATATACATATTTTAGTAGACCTAATATTCTTTCCACTATATTTTAAATTTTTTTAAACACGATGGTCAAGCGCCCATTAAATTTTATCCACAACTTATAAGGGTCAATCGTCATGCACGCTTGCGTATTAAAGTTTATTTTTGCAATTGCCACAACAACTTCTTAACCTCAATTGGAAAAGGAAGATATTTTAGAAAACTGAAATTCCGTAAGGTATTTTTTCTCTATTTCACTCTCTTAACTCTATTTGTTTAGCAGTCATGTATGCCAGTTATTAGGTTTGTGTAACCAATAATTACTTACTATGCTTATGCTGATTTGCCTTTTAGACAAGAAATGATTTTATTTATGGAACAATAAGATCAATTGCTTTTTAAAATATGTAATATTTTTTTTAGAAAATTAATATAGTAATATATATATATAAAAATTGAAAGTAAAAAATTCTTTACTCTTTTTTATATTGATAAGTGAGATTGGTTAGTTTTGTATATATTCATTTGCTATTACTAAAAAATTAAAATTTTGTGGTCATGCTAAATTGTTTTTTATTTATATTTCAAATATATGTATATGTTATATATATATTTTAAGAGTTTTTAGGTGATTTTTTGAAGTTTCTGGCAGATTTTGGCTGGAATCTGATCAAAACAATTGTAATCAAATCTTGATTTGTTTTGTTTAAATTGATTTTTTTTTTACTGCATATATGGATTCAACATCATCATAAATGCCTAGGGAACTTTGCTTGTGAAGAGCTCACTTGTCAAAATTGTGATTTTAGTGAATCTCTTAGAGACTAGTCTATCTATTTTATTGCATATTTATGATGATTTTAAAATGTATGTCTAGGGAACTTTGCTTGTGAAGAGCTCACTTGTCAAAATTGTGATTTCAATGAATCTCTTAGAGACTAGTCTGTTTATTTTATTATATATTTATGATGATTTTAAAATGTCAATGATTTTCACGTTTAGAGTATTTATTAATATTTATAATTTATATCTATTTTTATTAATTATAGGATTAGGGATATTTTAATTTGTTTTATTTTATATATTTTTTTTTAATATAAAATATATATTGTATTTTAATTTAAATATATATATACATATTTTCATAAAATAAAAATCTTATTTGATAATTTATTAATAGATTCATTATTTATTATCCTTATTTTCTTTATAATTATGTGGAATGTATATTTAAAATTTATATTTAATGCTATATTGTTATTTCTCATTGTTTTGTATTTTCATTAGAAGTATATATATTTTACTTCAAATATCAAAATGAATGTATTATTCTCTATTTCATGTCAAAAAATGAATTGAGTAAAACTATCTATTGCTAGATTATAACTTTGTGTAGAGAATGGTTCTCCTTATGTAAGGATATATCATGTCACATTTCCCTTTTGGACTTAGGGTTCAAGCTTGGTTTGGAAGATTTAAGATTAAGATAATGAAGCATTCTTAGGTTTGACAATTTAGACATAAAATTACTATTTAGGGTCTTAGGCTTAAGGTTAGGAAAGCATAAGGTTAACTAGTATATCTATGTTAGGTTAGAATAGTTTATGTTAGTTATGGTAGAGCATGTTAGCATAAGGAAGGGTAGGTTAAGAAAAGGTGGGATAGGCTTTTGTTAGGCTAGAATATCTAAGGGTATCTTAGAGCAAAGTGTGTTAGACTAGGTTAGCATACGGTAGGATAAGATAATGTAGACTAGGCTTGTGTATGGCAGGTTGCACATGATTAAGTTACGTATATTAAGATAAGCTAAGTTACCTTAAGATATTTTAGTGTTAATTTAGGCTATGGTAGATTAATATGCATTAGTTTTAAAAAAAATAGGTTGAGTTTAGTTAAGAAAGGTATGTGGAGATTATAGTGCCCTAGTAAGGCTAGGATAAGCTAAGAGTATCTAGTTTAGTGGAGTGTATATTATTATATGAGTAGCCTACTAGTGCATATTATTATGTGATTAGGCTACTATATTTTAGGCTAGGGTATGATATGTAAGGCTACAATAGTGTAAATTATCCAAGTGCAGGCTAGGGTTGACTAAGTCAAGTTATTGATCTGAAAATGAGATCTTAGATTACTTTTAAGGTATTACAGACTTATACACATGGATTGTCCTATATCACTTGCTGCAACGGATCAATAATATTGCGAATAATATAGACCATGAGCATTTAGAGAAACATAATAGACATACACACATAACACAACAAAATAATCAAGGAGTTCACCCAAAAATCCTGGGCTATGTCTCCTTGTCCAGCCTTCCCTGATGACCTCTCGTTTATGTCTTCAAGTGTAGAGTTTTACAAAGTGAGCTCAATTTGAGTCTCAACACAACAGATGCAAAACAATAGGATTTTACTTGAATCCCTAAAGTCTCTTTGAGTACACAGACTCTCCCTCTCGCTTTCTGTCTCTATCTTCTCTCTGTCTTAGCACTGGCTCTCCTCTCTTTATCATTCAGTGGCTTTTAAGCCAATTGAAGATTTTCTGTTTGTTTTCCCCTTCGGACTCTCTGGCTCCTGGTCTCTTCCCACTCAAATCCCTCTGAGTGTTAGACAATCATTGTGGAACACCTTCGGGTATGTTGGCCACCTATTTTTTTTAAATGGAAGGGACCCTTGTGTGGTTGAAATTCTTGGCAATATGTTCTCTATTTACATAGATAAATACACCAAAAGCTCCAAAAAATGCATTCTATCGGACTTCAAATATCATCAATTCCGCCCTAAACTCCATCAGGTCTAGCTTTAAGTCTCTATCACAAATCGCTTAGTCATGGTTTTCTTCGTATTTGGGTTATAGTGAAAATCCCCAAATAAAATGGAAAACCCAACAAATGCCCCCATATCGGACTTCAAATATTATAATATTACATTCACAAACCCTTTCGGGTTCGGCCATATCAAATCGAGCACATTTCCTTTGTATCGTTTGTTTAACGAAAATCTAAAATACATAGAAAAACCTTATTTCTGAAATCCAAAATATATTAAATTTCATCCATAACTTCGTCAGGTCCAGCTATTGCAAGTCACATTTGTATTAGACCTGCTCCTTTGCCTCACTTTCATGCGATATTATGACGCAATATATCGCAATCGCATATCACATGGTCTTCGAGCCTCCGTACACCTTTCCCTTTGTGCTTTGTCGATGCAATATCGTGAGGTAACATGGGTCGTCGATCTGTTCCCTTGATCGGCAGTCCTTGTTGACTCATGTTGATCGCGGTCGCAACTTTCATAGGGCTACCTCTGATAACCTTTACTTGCCACTACCGATTGCGATATGCCAATCAGATCTGGACCATTGATCAGCCAGATCTGACAGCTCCTATGCAAAGTTGTTCAAACCTCTGATAAACTCTGTTTTCATCCATTTTTCATGTTTTTTTCTCCAGATAGTGTAATCTGCCTTGTGTGAAGGTTTTTCCTTCGTGATACTTTTTTACCTTTGAAGACATAGAGGGTTTTTAGGATCCCTTTTGGATCATGACTTCCCACTCAAAAGCTTTTGGACCACCAAAAGTTGGTTTTTAATCATCGATCAACTGAGGATACAACATCCTCACTTTTCCAATCTCTATCCATCGTGCACTACTTGGTTTTAAACATTTGAGTCTGATTCTTAGGTACTCAACATCCCCTCTATGCATGGTTCTCACCTTCCTGTCTAGAACTATGTCTTCCTGCAACTCATTGAGATATTCAGGGAACAGATCATCAATAGAAGGCAACCGACTTAGCTCTTCGGGATCTTTAATCAATGAAGGTTCATATAGTCTCACGTTCTCTCCATTAATGATTGAATAGATATGCATATAAGTTGGAAAATCGAGACAAAAAGCATTTTCACCAATTTTCTCAAGTATCTTGAAGGGCCCATACCTTATTGCTTTTAGCTTCTTACCTTCACCTTGCATTCTGTCTTTGCTGATGTATAGCCAGACTTGATCACCAACTTGGAAGCTATGCTCAATTCAATGCTTGTCATTCATTGCCTTGTACTTGGCCTGGCTTCTTTCTAGTTGTTCCTGCACTGTCTGGTGAATTTCTTGGATCTATTCAATGAACTTGGTTGCTTCATCCACATCACTATGTCCATCAACTACTATGTCTTTTCTGAAGACAAAATCCAAGGGAGGCTTTGGTGTAAAACCAAAACAAGCCTCAAAAGGAGATATTTGAGTACAAGAGTGCTTGGCATGGTTGTAAGAATGTTGCACATAACACAAATGTTCATCCTAAAGCTTGGGATGCTTGCTGGAATAACCCTTGAGCAACTGGATCACTGTCCTGTTGACTACCTCTATTTGGCCATTTGTTTGTGGATGAAATCTTGTGCTCTTGTTCAATCTGGTGTCCATCAATTCCCACAGATTTGACCAAATCTTCCCAACAAATCGGGAATCTTGATTAGATATAATGGAAGTGGGTAACCCAAAATGAACCCATACATGCTGAAAAAACAACTTCGATGTTTGTTCAGTTGCAATCTTCTTGTTATAGGGTATTAAAATACACATTTTTCTCAACCTGTCCACAATAACATATAAATAATCATGACCTTTTCTAGATTTTGGCAATCCCCCAACAAAGTCCATGGAAACACTTTCCCAAGGATGAGAAGGAACTGGAAGTGGAGTGTACAAGCCTATTTTTCTACTACTGGGCTTGCTTTTAGCACACAAAGTACACCCTTTAATATATCTAGAATCTATTTCATGCATTCTTGACTAATAACAAAACCTTTCCAGTTGTTCCACTATTTTACTTACCCCAAACTGACCTGATATAAGATAAGTACGTGCTTCTCAGATTATGTTAATTGTTTTAGTTTGTGGAATGCATAACTTTCCCAAATGATACAAGAGTTGGTCTTTAACATAATAATCCAATTCTTCTACTTGTTTTCCATGACTTGAAGTTGCATATACATCTTTAAAATCTACATTTTGAGCATATTGTTCAATGTAGCTTTCATGCATTACTGAGTTATGCTTAAGTATAGTAGATGCATTTATGATTGGTCTTGATAGCATATCTACAACCTTATTGTGTATGCCCTTCTTATATCTGATTACAAGAAGAAATTGTGTAGAAAATCCATCCACCTATAGTGTCTTGATTTTTGCAATTTAGTTTGTGAGTGCAAATATTGAAGGGGTTGATGATCTATATGGATGATTGTTTCTTTTCCCATTAGGTAATGTTTCCACTTTTTCACACTCTTTACTAATGCATACAATTCTTTATCATATGTGGGATAATTAACTACTGGAGAATTAAATGTCTTAGAATGATAGCATATGGGTTTATTGTGTTTCATCAACACTACTCCCATGGCATAGTCACTGGCATCTGTTTCAATCTCAAATGGCCGTTGAAGACTGGAAGTGCTAGTACTAGTGTTGTACTAATTTTTTCTTTTAAGGTGTCGAAGGCTTTTTGTTGATTTCCTCCCCAATGAAACACCTTAGTCAATCCTATTAAAGCACGTAATGGAGCTGCAATCAAGGAAAATTTAGGAATAAGCTTTCTCCAATATTGTGTTGCTTCTAGGAAACTCCTAACTTCTGTAGCAGATTTGGGTTTAGGCTAGTTCACAATGACTTCAACCTTAAATGAATCTATCTTTAGTTCACGATCCCCTACAATATGACCCATATAATTCAAAGATGTTTTGCCAAATTCACATTTTGATAGCTTCACATAGATATTTTCTCTTTTCAAAAAAATTAAAGTCTGCTTTACATGCTTCAAATGTTCTTCCCATGTTCTACTGAAAATAAGAATGTCATCTAAATATACAATTAAAAAATCATCAATAAAAGGCTTGAGTAAATCATTCATAACACTCATGAAAGTGGCAGGAGCATTAGTTAAGCCAAAAGGCATAACCAACCATTCATACAGCCCTTTCTTTTTCTTGAAAGTAGTCTTCCATGAATCTTTTTCTGCAACTCTGACATCATGATAGTCACTACGCAAGTCTAACTTGGAAAAGTAAACTGCTTCTTTCAATTGATCTAATATATCATTAATTCAAGGAAGAGGATAACAATTCTTGATCGTTATTTTATTCAGTGCTCTATAATCAATGCACATCCTCCACGAACCATCCTTCTTTCTCACCAGTACGATTAGAGATCCACATGGTGATGTGCTTGGTCTTATGAACCCTTTATCGAGCAGCTTGTGTACTAGCTTCTTGATCTCTACATTCTTTAAAGAAAATGACTTGTACATTTCGATGTTAGGTAATGGAGCATCTTGCTGCAAATGAATATCATGTACTATTTTTCTTTTTCGTGACAAACCTTTAGGTTCTTGAAATAGGATATTATATTCTGAAACAACTTTAACTAAATCAGCTTTTTGTTTAGCCTCGCAACCTTCAAATACATTGGTTTTATCAGGGTTCTTTTCCTTTATAACCACTTGTAAAAATTGCTTGCATGAGTTTACAATTCTTTTCATCTGCCCTAAGTATATGAGAGAATAATTATTTTTGAGTTTATGACCTCTTACAATATATTCTATTCCATCTTTCATGAGTTGATACTTATTTTCAGCTCTACAGAAAATGGCTTTTCTATCGTACAACTAAGGAACAATACCACATATATCCAAGGGAACTATATCTAACTCAACCTCATCTACAAATGTTGACCCGATAGCAAGCCTAAGTTTACATTGTCTTGTCGCTTGTAGCTTTGCTTTATCACATACCCATCCTAATGGATATGGATTCTTGTGAGGTGTTGTTAGTAAGCCCAACTTCTTTACAATTGTTTCAAAAATAAAATTTACTTGTGATCCACTATCAAATAAAGTATTAATCTTTTGGTGCTTGGAAATAACTCTAATATGAAAAATCTCATGTCTTTTCCTCTCATTATCTTCATTATCAATAGATTGTGTAGAATTACTTGTAGATGCTTCATAATTTTTACCTTTTACACCTATGGCTGTGACTGTTGTTTCATCACCTGAGTCTGACCCCAAGTCTTTCTAAATAGCAGCAACAGTCTTATTCTTCTTACCACCAAAATTCTTAGGTTTCAGCTTCGGATGTAAAGACCAATAGTATTCATCATCGTTTCCATCCTTCTTGCAGTGAGTACATGAAGGTTTGTCCTTCTGTATAGCGTTTGTCTTCCTCTCCTTCCATTTCAGCTTCTTTTTTTCCTTGTTCTAGCTTGCAGAGGGTTTTGATGATCCCCCAATCTTTGGGTTCACATTCTTGCCTCTAACTTCTAGATGTGTATCTTGGACTGGTACATAATCTAGGCTAACAAGATTAAATATGAGAATGGTGTGCTTCAAATAGCTATGTAGACCACCTATATACTTCAACAAAGTTTCAAGTGAGTCTAGAGATATGCCTAGAGTTAAAGATCTTCTTCTAAATTCCTGGGTATAACTTTGTACACTTTGGCCCTTTAATTTGTGAAGAGTTTGCCAACTCATCATTGCTTGCTGCATATAAGCTAGTGGATAGAATTTTTTTTTAATGGCAGAAACAAATTCATTCCAGGTAGAAAAAAATTTACCATGTCTCTTCAGATTAGCTTGTGTCTTGCCTTCCCACCACACTAGTGCAGTTCCTCCAAGGTGAAGGCTAGCCAGTTGAATCTTTCTCCTCTCTGAATCAAGGTTCTACACCCTGCAATATACATCAATCTATCTAATCTAGTTATCTAGCTTTTCTGCACTTAATTCTCCATCATAAATTGGCAAGTCAAATTTCACATCTGATTTAATCAAAGATGTTTTCTTCTTTTTCTTTTCAGGGATAGTTTTATGTGAAGAAGATGATGAGGATGGTGATAATGGAGTAGATGGTGGATAAGGTCTCTCCTCTTTCCCTTTGCCTTCTGGGTGGGAAACTAGAAGAGGCTCCTCTTCTCCTTTATCTAGTTGAGGTGTTGAAGTGCTTTCACCTCGACCTTTCGTAAACTCCTGATATATCTCTTCCAGCATGGCTCACATGGCCATAAAAATTTCCATGAATTGGGCTTCTGATTCTTGTGGAGTTTCTACTACCATTCTCCTCTGAGAATAGACTCTCCCAATCTCTGGATTAGCCTCAACTAGTTCTCATTTTCCTAGTTTGAGCTTTGACCTAGTTAGCATACAAAAATTCAGCACAAGCTTGTCTAACCTTAGCAAACATAAAGCTTTGATACCACTTGATCTGAAAATGACATATCAGATTACATTTAAGGTATTACAGACTCATATGCATGGATTTACCTATATCACTTGGTGCAATGGATCGATAATCTTGCGAATAATATAGACAACGAGTAGTTAGACAAATATAAGAGACATACACACATAACACAACAAAATAATCAACGAGTTCACCCAAAACTCCTGGGCTATGTCTCCTAGTCCAGCCTTCAGTGGTGACCTCTCCTTTATGTATTCAAGAGCAGAGTCTTACAAATTGAGCTCAATTTGATTCTCAACACAATAGATACAAAACAACGCGAGTTTACTTGAATCCCTCAAGTCTCTTTAAGTACACAGACTCTCCCTCTCGCTTTTTGTCTTTGTCTTCTCTCTGTCTGAGCACTGCCTCTCTTGTCTCTGTCATTTAGTGGCTTTTAAGCCAATTGGCATTTGTCTATTCGGTTTCCCCTTTGGGCTCTTTGGTTCCTGGCCTATGTCCATTCAAATCCCTCTGAGCGTTAAACAATCATTGTGGAATGCCTTCGGGTATGGTGGCCACTTGTTTTTTTTTAACGAAAATGACCCTAATGTGATTGAAATCCCTGCAAATATGTTTCTCTGTTTATATAGAGAAATACACTAAAAACTTTAAAAATCACCTTCTATTAGACTTCATATATCATCAATTCTACCCTAAAGTCCATCAGGTCCGACTTTAAATTGCTATTGCAAATCGCTTCATCGTGGTTTTCTTCATATTTGCGTTTATAACAAAAAACCCCAAATACAAAGGAAAACCTGACAAATGCCCCCATATCGGACTTCAAATATTATAATATTACATTCATAAACCCTTTTGGGTCTGGCCATATAACATCGGATGCATTTCCTTTATATTTCATTTATTTAATGAAAATGCGAAATACATAGAAAAACCTTGTTTCCGGAATTCAAAATATATTAAATTTCATCCATAACCCCATCAGGTCCGACTATCACAAGTCGCATTTGTATCAGCCCTTCTCCTTTGTATCGCTCCGATGCGATATTGTGATGTGATATATCACAATTGCATATCGCATGGTCTTTGGGCCTCCGTAAGCCTTTCCCTTTGTGTTTTGTCAATGCGATATCGCGAGATAACCTGGGCCATCAATATGCGCATTTGATCAATTGTCCTCATTGACTCGCACTAATCGTTGTCGCAACTTTCATAAGGCCGCCTCCGATAACCTTCACTTGCCACCGTCAATTGCCATATGCCGATCGGATCTAGACCATTGATCGGCCAGATCCGACGGCTCCTATGCAAAGTTGTTCAAGCCTCTAATAAACTCTGTTTTTGGCCATTTTTCATGTTTTTTTCTCTCGATAGTGTAATCCAGCTTGTGTGAATCTTTTTCCTTTGTGATAGTTTTTCATCTTTGAAGAGTTAGAGGGTTTTTAGGATCCCTTTTGGATCAGTTATGATAAGGTAGGCTACGTTAGTTAGGTTAGATTAAGCTATATTGGGCGAGATTACAAAATATATACTACATTAAACTAGGAATGTGTGATCATTTTAAGGTTTAGACAATAGATCATCAAATTTGGGTAGTAGACTATTAGAAACATATTTTTAAACTATTTTTTCTAACCA
The DNA here is from genome assembly GCA_000404065.3 of Pinus taeda. Lineage (NCBI taxonomy): Eukaryota > Viridiplantae > Streptophyta > Pinopsida > Pinales > Pinaceae > Pinus > Pinus taeda. The sequence continues at coordinate 59,798 of APFE031103511.1, read as the reverse complement.
TTGCTACAAGAAGTCACTAACATTGACAAACACACAAACACTCACTTACTCAGACATAAAATCTCTCTATCTCTGTGTCTCTCTTACGCACAAACACTCACTTACTCAAACATGAAATCTCTCTATCTCTCTATCTCTCTTACTCTTTCTCACAAACACCCATTTAATAGAAAACCCTTCCAATAGGGTCTATCCCTTCCTCACTTTGTGAGTAATTACTATATTCATCCCCTTCCTTTCACGCCTATTTTTCTTATCTTCCGTGACACACTAACTCATTATTCCCTAACCCCCAACCCTCATGTCTATTTATTTCCCCCTTTATCTCTCTTGGACCCTCTATCCTTCTATATCTCACCCTCCCACTACCCATCCACCATAATGCCATTTAATATCCTATGTGTTAAGAAACTAGTTGTAGAAATTCACACACATTTTTAGAGATACAAATGTGCATATGTTTTTATGCTAAAAATGTCCATCAATTTTAGTGCTAGAAACATGGAGGCACATTTTCAAATTTATATTACTGCAAGTTGAAATCATATGTATGTGATGAATTGGATTCATTAGGTAGTGTTGTCGGTTGAAAAACATTGTTGCATAGGCTATAAATACTTTAAAAATCCTTTTTTGTGATTATTTTTTGTGTGTTCTTAGTTTTGTATAAGTTTGAAAAGTATGTTTTCCTTGAATCTACATACACATATAGAGTCAACTGTGGAGATTATGTGTGTGTGATTTCTATAAAATTAATTGTTCTTACTAATTTTCATACATTTTTTTTGCTAAATATATCAAGAATTAGAACAAATCCCTTGCCTTTATAAACTTTCAAGCATTAATTGTTTGTGGAAAAGATTATAGGGTACACAAGGATATTAAGGCCTACACCCTTTAAAACACAAAATGGTTGTTTGATAATTCTAAGTCCCATTTATTTTTCTCAAATAGAAGGTCTCCTAATTGGAATGATATAATGGATTTCATAATTTAAAAATTAAATATAAAATTAAGAATATAATTTTTGAAAAGGACTTGTGCATATAAACACTCTACTCTCTACAACTCTATATGTTTTCTTAGAAAGATTCTATTATTTAGTTTCCCAAAGAGTTCACTAAAGAAAAAATATGTAATATATTTTTTATGAAAATTAAAATACCAATCATAAGAATAATAAATATTCGCATACATAAACACAATTTCTATATAAAAAATATATATTTGGAATGGTAATTCATTCTTCTACATTTGATTGTTAATAAAATCCTCAAATGTGTTGTGTAAATACCTCTTATCATCGTTGCAAGTTAATATCTTTCCAATGCCTTATGGAACACCAATTTTACCTTACATTCATCCTCTTATTAGTCCCTGCCTGGGGCTATTAGCGATCGATTCCATCGCTGACAATCAATTAATTGTTCTTTTGACCAAAAGTTTTTATGCTTTCCCAAATTTTATCCAAAGTTTTCGATGGCAATTTAGTGTCCTAGACAATTTATCCAAAGTTTTGTTTTTGACCTCTTATTGGAAACTTCGCGCGTATCGAGGGAAAAATACACACGCAAGGCTTTTATTATCCAAAGTTTGAAAGGAACTAAGATATTTCGAATTTAAGGTCGATGTTTAAATTAAAAGGGAGATAGTATACCATGGTTATATCCCAGATCTATATTATCATAAGCACATTGTTAATTGCTTCCACTCAAGGTTCTCGAAGCACTTGCTCGACGGCTGGTATTGACAAATTCACATGCATTGACATTAAGTCCACTCCACCCGCACTGCAGTGTACAAATTCTATCCATAAATAATGCTTCAGACAAAACATATTCCAGACACATTAAATATAATTTTATGGTCATCGATATTATTTATTCATTCTTTGTTTTACATTTCTCTATCATGGTTTAGGTGAATAAAGTATCACATTTTAAAATAAATAGTACAGTGGTTTAGGGGGATGGCATTTTAAAAATAAATAATAAGAGTAAGTAACGTATTAAATATAAAAAAAGTTCATAAACATTTTCTTATTAATAATTGTACATTTTCAAAGTTCATTTTGTATAATTTTATGACTATTAATATTATTTATTGATATTTTATTTTACATGGTTTGACATTTTATGTTATATTTATCTTAATTTTATACATATAGATATAATTTTATGATAATCGATATTATTTATTCATTCTTTTTTTATATTTCTCTATCATGGTTTAGGTTAATAAACTATCACATTCTAAAATAAATAGTATAGTGGTTTAGGTGGATAGGATTTTAAAAATAAATAATAAGAGTAACGTACTAAATATAAAAAAAGTTCATAAAAAATTTCTTATTAATAATTGTACGTTTTCAAAGATCATTTTGTATAATTTTATGACTATTAATATTATTTATTGATATTTTATTTTACATGATTTGACATTTTATGTTATATTTATTTTAATTTTATACATATAGATATAATTTTATGATAATCGATATTATTTATTCATTCTTTTTTTATATTTCTCTATCATGGTTTAGGTTAATAAACTATCACATTCTAAAATAAATAGTATAGTGGTTTAGGTGGATAGGATTTTAAAAATAAATAATAAGAGTAACGTACTAAATATAAAAAAAGTTCATAAAAAATTTCTTATTAATAATTGTACGTTTTCAAAGATCATTTTGTATAATTTTATGACTATTAATATTATTTATTGATATTTTATTTTACATGATTTGACATTTTATGTTATATTTATTTTAATTTTATACATATAGATATAATTTTATGATAATCGATATTATTTATTCATTCTTTTTTTATATTTCTCTATCATAGTTTAGGTGAATAAAGTATCGCATTTTAAAATAAATAGTATAGTGGTTTAGGTGGATAACATTTTAAAAATAAATAAGAGTAAGTAACTTATTAAATATAAAAAAAAAAGTTCATAAACATTTTCTTATTAATGATTGTATGTTTTCAAAGATCATTTTGTATAATTTTATGACTATTAATATTATTTATTGATATTTTATTTTACATGGTTTGACATTTTATGTTATATTTTCTCTATTCACACTTCAAGTAATATTGTTCTTTCATGTTATTAATCGATTAAGTGTATGTTGCATTTTAACCTAAGTTTTTGGTACGTATTCTGAGTATCCTGCATGCAGGACATATGTTTGCATATGGTGGTTCAACTGGGCCAGATGTTTGTGTGGCTAGTTCAATGTGTTTCACAGAGCCATGCTGCAAAGCCCAGGGTATTTTATTTCAGGGGCAGAGAGTTCCGGGGCTGGAGGAGTTACAGGAGCAGAGTTTTCGGGCCAGAGAAATAGCAAAGGTGCCCTCTTTGTAAGTGTTTTCCTGCCTTTTGCTTCGCATTTACATGGATTTTCTAGAGATAACATACCCAGATTTGCTTCAATAAGCCTTTTGAGGCCCTAGTTATTTGTCAGCAGAGAAAAAGGACTTCTACGGTTTTGGTCTGTCTTTTTACACTGAATTTGTCTTTTCTGAACAGTGTGCTTTTTGTGTCTTTTTTTCCTAATTTTCGCTGTTTGCGGGTACTTGTATTTTCTAGTTAGGCTGAATTTCAATACTTCTGAGAGATTTGGGAATTTGAAGTTTATCGTTTTCTGATTTCTACTTTTAGCGTGGTGAGGAGTATACTCCAGGTCACTTATGCTTTTAATTGTGTTGTAGATTCCGTGAGTTTGTGTTTTCTGTGAATATGAAGAAATTGTTTGTTTGATTATGTCCAGGTTGAAATTTTTTACCCTGAGTGAGATATGAGTTTATGATGTATATAGCTGAATATTTGGTCCGTCAGAATAAAACATGTATTTTACTTTCCGGGGAAAAATGTAAATATAACTAATAAATTTGTTTATATTTTTAAGTTTGTTTGTTGGTTAGTTGTGTGTTGTTTCTTTATTACCTATCAAACATTAAATCAGAGGGGATTTTTTCCCTAATATTCTCGCTCAAGGGTAGGTCAAACCCTGGCAAATTGTCAGCTGCACCGAACCTTTTCAAACGCAGAGCCAGAGAGCTCCCCTATTTTACGTTACTGATAAGGAATATCGTTTAGTACCTCTTCCTTTGCTTTAGGCCACACTTTCCATGGTTCTATTGGGTCTACGTAGTTTTAATTTTTAAATACATTTCAATATATATCTACTATATTTAGAGAGTTATAATGCATTTTCCAATTTTTAAATAGAAAATATTATTAAATATATAATATTACTATGTGTATATGAATAATTTCATATATATAATTATATACAGAGTTATATTACATTTTTCAATATATAATTTACAATTTTGTTTATTTACAAAATTATATTTATATACAAATATAAATGTTTTTATTAATTTTTATTATTACAATTACAATATATATATTTTAATATATACATTACAATGTCTTTTAATAATCAGATCACGTCACTAGCTTATCTAAGCCATTTTGATATGTTGTATTATCTACGGTCTCTGTCATCTTATTTTCACTTCTCTTTGTTTAAATACTTCGTTTACAAAAGGTATCTCCTTCCTCTATCTGCATGTGTTTTATGTGTTGATCATGTTGTTTTTAATCATTTCCCTGGTAATTTGAATTACATGCTGTCATGTTATAATTTATGAGCGATCGATTGCCGGCCGCACCCAGCCATATGGAGAGTCTGGTTGATGCTTCTCTCCATGTTGAAGGAGGGAAGGAAGACCGAACTCTTCAATCGACTCTTCCTTTTTTCATTAATACCACTTCCTTTGCTTTAGGCCATTTGTAGGGGTCATTTCAACATCCATTCATAGCCTCAAATGCCAATTTTCCATTAAGAATTAAGCTTCAAATCGAGAAATCCAAACATAGACATTTCAACTGCATGTTGCATATTTGTTTAATAACTTGTAATTAGTTTTTATAAAATCAAACGGTACATCGGATTAAATGTTTTCTTGTTTTTTTGCTTTAAACAAACAAATTCACAAGCTACAAACGGTGTTTAAAAAAATAAATTAATAACGACTTACAATGCCTCGAACTGAAAGGAAAAACGACTTAGGAGCGAGTATTGATTTCCCATTGGACATTGCCCACGGAAATATGACCTAAAAATAAAGTGGATCGCCGTGAGAGATGAGATATACCCATTTGCGTTTTCGATGTCCTGGGTTCGGAATGTAGTGTATCGGATCACCGCATGGCCAGGATTCAACCATGTGAAGACCCGACAAACAAATGGCATGGAAAAAAAGTCAATTATCGATGGGTAAGTTAATTTTGATTATTACAGTATAATTATTTAAAAATTTTATTTCTGGATCTAGATTTTTTTCCAGTATGAAAAAAGCGGTATATTTATTCCAAAAATTTACATAAACTTCATGTTGCAGCATCATATACAGCAGCATATATCAACCGTTCAGAATCTGATGCAAGTCCCTTAGACTCCGCAATCATACATATTGTCATTATATTTAGTTATCCAGTCTATATGGACAAATTTTAAGTATATTTACATAATATTCAAAAGGTAGAAATGCTAATTATTCCTAGTTCATTATGCAAATTTTGTAATAAGCAAGATATTATCAGAAGCTAGAAATAGTGATTTATATAGATAGAGAGCAAAAAAAACTAGTGATAAATCATTAGTAGAAACAAAATTGGAATTAGGGAGAAGGTGAATTAGGTGAATTTATCTTGGTAGTGGCATACTCTGACATCCATGTAAGAGTTTTCCATCTCGATTTCGATATGCATCTCATCCAGCGTGTCCTGTAGTCCTTGCTTTGAAATTCCATCATCCTACTTTTCAAACGATGGTAGAATCCAACGTCACTAGATTATCTGAGCCATTTTTATATGCTGTATTATCTACGGTCTCGGTCATCTTATTTTCACTTATCTTTGTTTAAATACTTCGTTTTCAAAAGGTATCTCCTTCCTCTATCCGCATGTGTTTTATGTGTTGATCATGTTGTTTTTAATCATTTCCCTAGTAATTTGAATTACCTGTTGTCATGTTATAATTTCTTGAATCTCTATTTTCGATAGTTCTTGTAATCAAAGTCTCATTAATTTCATGTTTTCTTACCTTTGTTGAATCTCAACATGTTTCCAGAGTAGGTGAACTTTTCTTTCTTAATATTCTTGGTTGATCTAAAGACTATTGTGTATAGGTATTGTATCTTAGAGCTAGAATTTGGGTTTATTTTGGTTCCATTCATTTTCCTACTTTAATTTGTGAATCTCAACATGGTTTTAAGAGTAGGTGTGAGCCTTACCCTCTTAATATATATGGTTGATTTGAAAATTGTTGGGTATAGTTATCATATCTTGCAATGCAGAAGTAGGGTTTTATATTATCATTATTTTCTAAGGGCCTTTTTGGGGATTGTAGAAGCCTCATATATCAATAGAATTATCCTGATTCTTTCATTCAGAAGACTTTGACCACCAACTCTACCATAGGTAAGGAACCCAATGGCATCTTGTTATTTATCACTCTGTATGGTGTAGACAATGTCTTGGGCAACAAGTGACTTTTCTAGCTCTCTGAATCTATTTGTTGTGTTGGTTTAATTGTTATGGTAGCATAAGGTGGTTCCTTGTTTATTTATTTTCAATAACTTCCCTTAAATGAACATTCTTTCATCCATTTTTTTTCATTGCTATACATATCTTCGGTATTTGATTCCAACCAATTGAAAACTATTATTTGAACTCAAGCCACTTTGTTGATTGTTTATGAACAGTCTGAGAATGAGTGTTTTGTGTGCTAATCATCTTAGAGTATGAATGTGTATGATAGCTGTGTTAGTGAATTCTATAGCTGTCGATCCTGTGCTTAAAGGGGTCAGTGAGTTTTTGAATATCCAATTCAGTCTCGCCTATCCTCTAAGATAAGATGAGCTTTGTTGGCAACAGAAAGGGGACCGTAATCCATTTATGAGTCTAAATTTCCACCTATATTTGTAAGTAACAAATTCGATCAAAGATGGGTTTAACCATAGATAGAATTTAATTTTAGGCCCTGAGTGCAATGTGAGGATAATTCAGAAGATATTTTGAAGGCAGGAAGTGCCTAAGCCGAGATAGGGAGAGATGTATTTTCAAGCTTCTCAGTGGAAAATCAGTGTTATATCTAAAGCACTTTCGCAGGGATAAGGAACTGAATTTCTATTCAGAGGCTTAAACGTAACGATTCAATTACCTTGCTTGCATTGTGGGATGCATTTTTCATCATTTCCACATAGGAGTAAAACAATATGGTCAGCTAATTCTCTAGAAAAATCCTTTCAGTTGTTGATTACCAATGAGTTAGCTTCCTGTTTTTGTTATTATTGAATTGCTTTGCAGACCCGTGGAATCTGTTTCCCTCTATGGCTGTTTTGATGACTTCTTGTCTGCATGGAAGAGAATATGCGCCTCTGAATAGATTTCTGTTAACAACTGATACAACACATTTCCAATAGCATATGTACTAAAAACACTGAAATAGTTCAACTATCTTAATACAGGTTAAAGCAACATGCATTACAAGCGTCCAAAGAATAGTCTTACAAACGAATACAATACATGTGTGAAAACGTGCTGGCCCATTAAAAGGCTTTTGAATTAAGTGAAAGTTCCAAGACACATCTGTACACCAATACATCACTAACCCCGATAGTGAGGCATTGGAGCCATTGCTCGCTCCTCAAAGAAAATATTCCAGACTCTCAAGGCTATGTGGGAGGAGCCAAGGTGAAAATTCCTTTGCATGTACACATGAGGGGTATATATAGCCAAGGGTGAAACTAGCACTTGTGAATATTTGACTTCCCTCATGACTATTTGACTTACATGACTCTTCAACTTTACATGACTCTTCAGATTTACATGTGGGTCTATGGAATTCCATGTTACATTACATTGATTACAACAGTATGGCCCACAATAGTGATGTGGACGAGATGACTCATGACATGACTTAACACGACAGATCTGGTATGCTCATAATGCTGGTGGTGTGCATGTCGAGATGCAATGTTTTTGAATGATGGATGTGCTCTTGGTGTATCATAGTGTCACCTCTGCATGGCAAGGTGTGCGGAGTCTTCGATGGTATTGGTGTTCACTTGATAGTTCATGCATGCACATGTGTCTCATTCACTTGCTACGTGGTACACTTTGTATGTTCCTCAGTTCATGAAAACATCTCCTATCATGCACTCCTTGTTCATCTTGTTCATTGTCACACCATATCTCATTCATGTACCTATATCTGCAATCACTCATGACGAGACGACATCAAATCCAGAAATATCCTAGTCTACCATGATGCATCATCTTTGGTATCAGGGTGTAGGTGACCGCGAGAGAGGACAAGATTCTGAAACTATGCAGAGCACATTTGAGGCGGGGATGTCGGCTCCGAGCATTGTCAATGAAAATTGCGCAGAGGTCGCTGGGAGGTAGAGATGGGTAGTCTAGATCAGCAGTGACTGTCCATAGGATGTAGCTCGAGTGGAGGGTAGATCTGCAAAATTTTTCCACGGAGAGAGTGCAGGCAGCAAGCGGACATTGGCAATGAAAATTACGTAGATTCTCCAAGGAGGCTAGCAACGGGTTGCGCGAGGCTTCTGGCAAAAACTGTGCAAAGATCGAAGGCTAGCCTATAGAACATCCCTAAATTTATAGGCTGAGCAGGATGTTAGGCAGCTAGGAGACTGCCCATGAAAACTGCGTAGTTTTTAGGAGGAGCAGCAAGTCGGCTGACAAGGTGACTGGGTGAGAAAACTACGTAATTGTTTAGGGAAGTGCAGTGACAGGCAGCAGATTTCCGTCTGGCATGTCTATGTAGTTTCACCCCTCAGCGGAAGAGGGCATGCTTGGCAGCTTTTGCAAGTTTTTTTTGGAGGAGTGAGGCCCGGGGTCACTGCTCGGTCAAACTCTTTAGTTTACCAGCTGGAGGCTTGATGGATTTGCTTGCGGGAAGTGTAGATTGTGATGGATTGCTAAGAAACTTTTGCATTTTCTGGGTGAGAATCAACCTAGTCAATTCTAAGATTTTGCACTGGCGACTACCTAAGAGGCGGCCTCAAGCTTTGTGCAATTCTAGGAAACAGTACATGTTCAATGATGGCTGAGACTATGCAATGCAGCTCAACGAAGGTCTGGCTATTGGAGGGTGGTTCGGTCGACATATTTTCGACAAAATGACTAAGTGTGTGGACGAGTGACTTTTGCATAAATGACCTTGCGAACACACACTTGAAATGATTAGACGACAAGACACCTCAAACCAACAAGACAACATGTTTAGTGTGACTGACTGAGGGACTGTCAAATGGTGAAAGCGACAAGCGTGACACTTAAGATAGACATTCGGACAACCGTGACGATACTTGTGCGACAATACTTACAACATCGTGTGTGAGTGCGATAGATGTTTACATAGTGAACACAACTTACACACAACCTTCAACATCACCAGAATGATGTCACAAGCATGACATATCAATCAACATGTCGAAGATGACAGTTGGTTAAACAAGTGAAAAGGAAGTAAGACATGTAGAAGAAACACATAAAATAACTTTTTGTTTTTGCACACATGCATGCTACTAAGGACAAGATGATATGACAATGACAGGCAGTCATGCAAACTCAACTAAGAGGTTTACTTAGAAAGGTGTTCTTTACTTACCGTACTTACCCTCAAGCTGATCATGCACCCAATGAAGTTTGCATGCAGTCCTGATATTTTCCATTCCATGGTTCCTTGGTCCTTCTCCTCAACTCCTTAGAACAGATTTCAACATGTCACCTTTTCCTGTAGTCACTAAGAGGTAGATCTATGTAGTTTCAGTGGACAGTGACTGTTGTTAGGATGAGGCCGTAGGAGGCCTGTCTGTGCAGTTTCTGCATGCAAGACAGATAGGGTAGCTTGGACAACATTGCGGTATTTTGAGGCACATGACACTGCTGCGGGATGGGGGTCTTGGGAGGACACCTCTGCGCAATTTCAGTGTAGTGCAGCTGGACTGCTTTGTGCATTTCTGGAGAGAAATGTTGACTGCCTGACTGCTCTGTGCATTTTTGGAGAGCAGTGTTGCTTAGGGTCTTTGTGAGTTGCGGGGTTTTAGTAAGAAAGGGAGTAAGCTTGATGGTTGTAGAAGAAAAGCGCACAGTTCCAGGAAGCTGGATGAGGCTAGGTTGCTCAGGAAAATGGCTAAGTATGATATCAGTGAAACATATGTAGACATAGATAGGACTTGATTGTGATCACACACGTACACTTAGTGACACAACATAGACCATCCATAATGCATAAGACATACTTTGCTTGATGCAAGAACCTTCGTGATAAGAGTGTGTGAAGTGAGTGTGAAACATGTCTATATGATGACAACCACTCATGAGCACATTCTTTCCCTTGAAGCAAAACAACATTCCCTTTGCATGACAAAAAACAACCCCTATTTCCGAAAATGTCACATGTTGCATAAAGATGAGAACGCGGACAACTCTTAGGTTCAAGGAGGGGAGCTTGAAATCATCAGATTACCAATACGTGACCAAGGATGATCAATCGAAGTTAGGCTCCGAAATTTGCATGCGAGCCAAAATTTTGGAGGGTGGTTGTAGCCGCTACAACAAAAACCCTGAAAGGGAAGCATAGAAGTTTATGTTGATTTTCTGTGAGAAAATGAAGTGTAACAACAAACAAAAGAAAAAAAAAACATACTTGATATTTTATAAAGAATGTTACCCATGAGTTGTTTGGAACTATCTGGGGTGCATATTAGATCATTTCAGTTTTTGTTGGATTTTGAATTTGCAACTTGTGGTTGTTGAAAGTGATTATTTAGAATAGACGTTAAGAAGGGAAATTTCTTAATCAAATTTATATTTGTGATGGGTTAATTTATTATCAAAATATCATTTTGGAAAGGGGAATTCAAACAAAATGTTCCTTGACAGGAAGTATAAAGACTCAAAACATCAAAAAGAATTTGTCCGACGGATAAAGAGTAATCCAAATTCCAACCTTGCATACAAGTCCAATTGGTTTAAGAAAATTGAGGTTTAAGTAATTTGATTCTTTTAGATGAAGATACAAAATAAAGATTAATCCTACAACTGTCCATACAAGTCCAATTGGTTTAAGAAAATTGATGCTTTCAGATGAAGATAAAAATTAAAGATCAATGTTGAATAAGTGTTCAATTAAAAACCAATGGGATTAAAAGTAAATGAGGCATTCAATCAAAATCCTGTGGTACTAAACTTTTCTACTCAGTTTAAATCAACCATGACAATAGCTTATTTTTACATAAGATGGCAATTAGTGTACAGTTTGTGCAAAAGGTAATATAACCAAAACAAAAATAAAGATTACTACTAAACTCGGTGAGCTTTTGAATAGAAGAAACAAAGGTGGTTTGAGATTACTTCTCCACTTCCTTCAAAAAATTGTCAATTTGTCATATAAATGGAAGGGAAGAGGTCCTCCTGTAGATGATGTGAGCATTTCAAACTGGAAGTTAGCAGTTACAACATTTGCAACAAGAGGTACATTAGGGTCCAACCGTGAAAATGCACCCACTATCATATAAAGGGAAGGGAAGACGTCCTCTTGTAGATGATGTCAGTGTTTCAAATTGGAAGTTGGAAGTTAGAAGTTACAACATCTGCAACAAGAGGTACAATAGGGGCCAACCATGCAAATGCATCCACTCCCACACTGCTTTCAACATCCATTTGAATCAATACAACCAAAGTTGAAACCATAACCAATAATAAAAACACCCAAAAACATTAATAGTTGTATCGAAAACAATGCACCATGCCCAACCAACATAGGCATCAATTCAGAATAAAAAATAAAGGATTCCTCATTGTCAAGTTTAGATGCAATTTCAGATGGCTTTTCTTGCTTCTCTTTGGCCAAAGATTCAGATCTCTCCTTCTCCTCCTCCTCCTCCTCTTTCTTGGCCTTGGCACTTAGAGATTGCCACGAGAGCATCATATCAAAAGTTAAACAAATAAATGACCTATCACTTAATTGATTGATATACAGACTTGAGCATGAAAGTATTTTGAAACAACAAAACTCACATAATCTCCCATGGAAGAATCTAGGGTTTCAACCTCAAACTCCTACTGCAACACTTCTATTGTTGTACAAAGCCCTATAGTAGAAATCAAAATCAATTATTAATGGACTCTCAATATTTATTCCCATAAACCAAGTCCTAGGAACACAACAGTTGCTAAGCACATCAAAGATCTGACTTACAAAAAAATATTTATTCCCATCGAACAAGCTCAAGTAATTGATTTAGTATATATAAACCTAAACAATGCTACATAAAATTCAATTTTCATTGGCCTGAGGTTTGCAAATTAACTTAAAGAACATGTAGCTATCATAAATTTCTCTAACTATACACATCTTGTTACAACACTATATGCTTTAGCCACAAGCTCCTTCATTTTTTCATGCGTTGCAGTATCCTTAATTGTTTGCGCATAATGATGCATGTTGTTACTCTTTTTCGCTGCTCGTCCTTTCTCAATATATCCAAATAATTTCTCTATTGTTGTGTAATCAGGCCTACTAGCATATATTGGTAAAAGTAGATCCAAGTACATAAACCAAACCCAAACCTCAAGAGCGTTAGCCAGTCGACCCCCCTCACTGTAACAGGCAATGGACAACAGCCTTCCCCGCATTTAGCCACGTGTCACTTGCATACACATCGACACTTAATCAAAACGTAGCACAAATATTTGCAGGATGCCCAACAAAAGAAACTTAGAGAACGATGAGATAAGGACCGCCGATGTTTTGGCTTTAAAATCTCAAAAGGAAGACACATTTGAATTTCATTATCAAATTTGAAGCATTTGGCACGAGAATTAATGAATTCGCAGCAAATTGTCAGTGACCAGCTAGTTGATTGTTCTCAGTATTCTACTCTTTTTCTTTAACAGTTTCTTTGCAATAGACAAACAAAAAAATAAGGTTTAGAAACATGAGATCTGGGCCTACTCTTCATAATAGCAGCTTTACACCTTGGTTTATTGTGTGGTTCACTTATATCCCCGCAGAATTAAACATCTTATTCAGCGAACTGCTCGAAAGGACTCAGAAATTTCTAGCATGAGTATGCGATACACTGAAGATGGCTAAAATGGACAAATTACACTACACTGTGAAGCTCGCTAAAATGACAAATTGAAGGTCAAAAGGCATACAAGAAGAAATATGTGAATGCACGCCTTCACCGAGGCCATGGTTACCAACAATGTGAGGTATAAGATCTTCTGAAAATACTCTAGCTGGAAATTGTTTCTTGGAACTGTGTTGATATTACACCACCACTGAAGATCTTGATTTCATTCAGCGTATAACCGGGAATATGAGGATGAATTATTTGCAAGGAAGCCTCGCGTGCTTCAATACAGGTGGCATTTTTCTAGACTTGGCATTTTCCATCTCCATCTCTATTGCATGGTATGGTTTTTTATGATAACAAGAATTTTCCATTATAAATATAATCTAGACCCTTTAAGAAACTTTGTCACATCAATTGTTTCCCAAAAACAAATATCTTAAATTCAATTAATTAACTGCCTTCCACATTCCCTCCACTCAATTCTTTGCACTTTTTGGTTGCTAAATACATTTTAATGGAAAAGAACTTGTTCTTTGCACCTTTTGTGAAAAAGAACTTGTGCATCAGCGACAAATTTAGAAGTTTGGTTGAAATTGATTGTTTATCACATTTTAATACTGAAATGGGAAAAAGCAACCGCAGCAATTAAGTTTATTACTTTCCATTAACAAAATCAAGAAAATGTGGCAGTTAAAATGATCTATAGTACTTCCGAAAACCACAACACCAGCTCCTTCCAGAGTAGGGATTTTTCGGGCTGTAATTCAGTCAACTGCGCAGGCATACTGTTCGGAGGCCAGGCCGTTTGGTAGTATTGGGTGGCAATAGAGTACCTCATGGATTTCAGAATGATCAGTGTAAATTGTAGGAGATATCAACTCTCACAGACGGTCTGTTCTTTCTTCCTCCTCCTGCTCCTTCAGACCAGCCCTGGAGATGCCGCAAACGCAGTTTCCGACAGAATAATGTTAGGCGCCTCTCTCACTGGTAACGAGACCAGGATTTCGAGGAAGGGTACCTTCGAACTAGGATTCTTCAATCTCAACAACAACAACGCAAAAAACTGGTATGTTGGTATTTGGTATGCCACGGGCTCACAGCAGACAATCGCCTGGGTGGCCAACAGACAGCATCCGATGCAGAATGCCTCCGGCGTCTTCAATCTCACAGAGGACGGGAGTCTCCGTCTGTCTTATGGAGGATCAATTGTCTGGTCCTCCAATGGAAACGGGAAGAAGCCTTCTTCGGCTGTCATAACGGATTCCGGCAACTTGGCCGTGCTGAGTGCCCAGAATAGCTCTGAAATCATTTGGCAGAGCTTCGACCACCCCGGAAATACGTGGTTGCCGGGGATGGCGATGAGTGTGAACCAGAGGCTGACGTCGTGGAGAAAGCCTTGGGATCCAAGTCCAGGGCCCTTCTCCCTTGTGATTTATCCCAACGGAGTCAACCAGTTCGTGTTGACGTGGGAGAATCACACCAAATACTGGGATACCGGTTTTTGGAACGGCAAATATTTTTCTAAAGTTCCCGAGATGACATCAAATTGGCTCAACAGTTACAGCTATTTCAATAATGGTTCGTACATATCTTTTACCTATCGTTATGCAAACCAGCAATTAATATATCTGTCACGTTTAGTAATGGATAAATCCGGAGAAATGCGAGTGTACATTATGCAGACAAATGAATGGAACTTGATCTGGCAAGAGCCCCATGTTCAGTGCGACGTTTATGCCGTCTGCGGACCTTATGGTTCGTGCTACAATAACAATTTTCAGTCCTGCATGTGTGTTCCGGGCTTTGTTCCCAAGGACAGCCGCGAATGGGAATCTGGGCAGTGGATAAGCGGTTGTGTTCGGAAGACGCCGTTACAGTGCAGCCACTACCCAAATCGGACCACCACGGACGGGTTTGTAGAGTTGAGCAGCAAATCTATGCCCCCGGCCGGAAGAATTTCTTACAGTGGGCAACAACAGTGCCAAGAGGTCTGTCTCGGCAATTGTTCGTGCACTGCGTATGCCTATGTTCTTAACACAAGTTCGCACTCACAGACTTGTGTAATGTGGTTCAGTGAATTGCTAAACCTCTACGATTCCCCCGATGGGACCTCTCTGTTCCTTCGGTTAGATGCCTCTGATGTGCCGGGTTCCTTTCATTCCAAAAAGAACGCAACATATCTTGCCGGCATAGTGGGTGGTATCTTGGGCGGGCTGGTTGCGATTCTCGCATTTCTGCTACTGCTTCTCTGGTTTTGCAAACGCTTGGTGTTCACTGTAACAGAATACGAGCCGGGAACGCTAATTGTATTCACTTACAGAGAGCTGCAAAGTGCGACGAAGAACTTTTCTGAGCGGCTGGGAGGTGGGGGTTTTGGTTCCGTCTTCAAAGGGACTCTAACAGACGGCTCTGTGGTGGCTGTTAAGAAACTGGAGGGTGTGAGCCAAGGAGAGAAGCAGTTCCGAACGGAGGTGAGAACCTGTGGAAACATACAGCATGTTAATTTGGTTCGGCTGCGGGGATTTTGCACCCAGGGCTCCAGTAGACTTTTGGTTTACGAATACATGCCCAATGGATCCCTCGACTCCGTCTTGTTCAACAAAACCCAGAGCGATGATGAGATTCTGGACTGGAAAACGCGCTTCGGCATCGCTGTGGGGACTGCACGCGGAATCGTTTACCTGCACGAGAAGTGCAGGGACTGCATCATCCATTGCGACATCAAGCCGGAAAACATCCTCTTGGATTCCAATTTCTGCCCCAAGGTGGCTGATTTCGGGCTCGCGAAATTCATGGGGAGAGAGTATAGTCGTGCTCTGACGACTATGAGAGGAACGAGAGGATACTTAGGCCCAGAGTGGCTCTCTGGTTTGCCCATCACTACCAAGGCTGACGTCTACAGTTTTGGCATGACATTGTTAGAAATAATTGCAGGTCGAAGAAACATGGACGAGGGCTCCGAATCCGGCGAGCTCTGCTTTCCCGCGTGGGCTGCAACTCAGATCAACAGAGGAAACGCCATGGAGGTGCTTGACAAGAAAATTATGAATGATGCAGACCCGGAACAGGTGAAGAGGGCCGCCATCGTAGGAGGTTGGTGCATCCAGGACGATGAAGACGCGAGGCCATCGATGAGTGAAGTGCTGCAGACATTGGAAGGCATTCTTGATGTTCCTCCTCTTCCTCCACTTCCATTCTCTCTCCAGAGCTTGGCGCTAAAGGCCAACAGTAGTCTCGTCTTCTTCTGGGATAAAGATTCTGCCTCTAAACAAGACAATAAGAGGGATACTCCCTCCACCAGTCTATAGAACCTCGTGGTATTTTCTATTTACTTGGATTTTCATATAAATATTTTATAGATGCATCGAACTTGTAAGAATAATGTAGCCGCCCATCCATTGCACCGAATATTCAGGAATATTACAGACATCGGCGCGGTTAATTTTTTGACCGCGGCCATGTCCATCAAATTCCTGAATTTTCGACAAATCTGAATCTGCAATTCAAATTCCCGAATTTTCGACAAATCTGAATCTGCAATTAACTGAAGCTCACCGGCTGCCCAACTCCCTGTTATCCTACTGCTGTTATTGGATAGGTCCAACGTGCAACCTGTATTTTTTTTAATTTGATTAAAGGTATCAAAATATTTTGAAAATATAATAAGCATAAAGGAAATAAAGGAAATTGTATTTTTTTTCTCAGTAGGAAAAAAAAGAAGCTTCTTGAAGTTCCAACGTGCAACCTGTATTTTTTTAATTTGATTGCAGTATCAAAATATTTTGAAAATATAATAAGCATAAAGAAAATAAAGGAAATTGTATTTTTTTTCTATCAGGAAAAAAAGCTTCTTGAAGTTATATATTTCCAGATTTGAAGTTATATATTTCCATATTAGAGGATAAAGAGACCAAATAAAAAATTATTTCCAATAACAAAGCCAAAAAGATTTTATTGAGCAAATACTAAATGGCTACCCCGCATATAATATTTAAAAATTTAGTTTACTAAAAGCCAAAACCATGAGAAAAACCATAAGAACAAACATCTAGTAATCAAAACTCAAAAGAGCCAAGTACGAAAACAAAAACCACAAGAACAAACATCCACTGATCAAAACTCAAAAGAGCCAAATACGAACAACATTTTGCCAGGCAAAAGGGAAACTCTGTTGGAAATATTAATCCCAACCATCGCCTTAAAAACACTGACAACCACCATACTTGCCTAGTCAGCTTCTGCAAGTTGCGATTTTGTTTGCAAGCACTTGCTTAGTCAACTTCTGTGATTTTGTTTGCAAGCACTTGCTCAGTGAACTTCTGCAAGTTGCGATTTTGTTTGCAAACGGAAGGGCTGAAGTCCTCGGTAGCATTAAACACACTGACAACCACCATACTTGCCTAGTCAACTTTTGCAGGTTACACACTAACAACCACCATGCTTTCCCAGTCAACTTCTGCAGGTTGTGACTTTGTTTGCAGGCGGGAGGACTGAAGTCAATAGTACTATGCTGATCATTCCAACACACTAACAACCACCATACTTGCCTAGTAAACTTCTGCAAGTTTCGATTTTTTTTCAGGCAGAAGGACTGAAGTCCTGAGCAGTGGTACAACGCTGACCATTTAGCAACACATCATAGAGTTAAAGCACTACTGTGTTACTCTGGAACCCTTGGGAAGTGTAAACCTACTTTTTTTTACTTGGTTAATGAGTCGAATCTCATATGAATGTATTTTTCATGCATTAGAATTTAATCCAAAGTTTTATTGTGTTGCTTCAAGCTTTACTTTGTTTTTACTCTGTATTTTACCAGTTAAATTTCTGTGTTCTTTGTTTTTACTCTGTATTTTACCAGTTAAATTTCTGTGTTATTTAATCCTCTGTCTAGCCTTTGTCCAGTTGTGATTTGATTGCCGCAACGGGTTGCCGCAATTGTGATTTGATTGCCGCAACGGGTTGCCGCAACTGGAGATTGTCAAGTTTTGATTTGATTGCTTGATTGCCGCAACTTTTGAAGTGTATTTACCAAGAGGTAGAAAGTTTTTTTTACACTCAGAAATGGAAACATCAAGCACAAGCTTGACTAATCCTCAAATACCTCAATTTAATGGCAAAAATTATGACTACTGGGCTATAAAAATGAAGACCTTGTTTTCTTCTCAAGACATTTGGGATTTGGTGGAGAATGGTTTTCAAGAACCAGCAGATGCAACAACAACATACAATGCCTTGTCTCAAGCAAAAGGGGATTTGTGACCTTGTTTTCTTCTCAAGACATTTGGGATTTGGTGGAGAATGGTTTTCAAGAACCAGCAGATGCAACAACAACATACAATGCCTTGTCTCAAGCAAAAGGGGATTTGTTGAGGGACAACACGAAGAAGGATGCAAAAGTATTCTTCTACATTTTTCAAGCAGTGCATAAAAGTATTTTCCCAAGGATTGTAGGAGCAAAAAAGTCCAAGCAAGCATGGGACACCCTTGAGACAGCATGGAAAATTTTAAGGGCTAATATTCGCAAGTGGGCTAATTTTCCATGCTTTTTCAAAAAAGAAGATTCGTCAATTTCCATTTTTTTTAAAAATGATTTGCCCAAATTTTGTAGTATAAAATTATTTTACCTTAAATATCACTTAAATTATATAGACACTATATACTAGTGTTTGCACCAGATGTTGCAAAAGAAACACTGTAAGGCATAAATTGAGGACAACATGCCATCTCAATTTGAGAAATAGTATCATTTCATGTTCAAACACAAAACACGTTATTGAGAGGATATCAATTTACAAAATATGAAAATGAAGAAAGCCAACCAATTTGTAAATGTATGAACTTGATTTTATAGTCTCAATAGCTTGTACGAGATCATTTAATTTTTCTCCTGTCACTTCTTTAACAATCTTTTTACCCTTCAATACTTTGAAGGTGGGCACAACCTTTAGTCCCAACTCCTTTGCCAAAGGCTGTAACCCAAAACATCAATTACCAAAAGCATTAGGGCTGTGAGTATGGTGGTCCCTGCATCTTATGATGTGCACTCCCATAGAATTAAAAATGGCTTAGGTTGATGAAATTCAACCTATTGCCTGTGAAACTGGCTCTGGAATGGTAAAGGTGAGGAATCTTGCATTATTGGATTCAAAAAATACTTTTATTATATCTGAATTACAATGTCAAAGTACTTGTTAGTTTTAAGAATCTGTTTCTTTTATGAAATTAATTGGCTATTCCATTATTGCCCAATAGGCTGGATTTGCAGGAGATGATGCTCCCAAAGAGGTGTTCCCTAGCATTGTGGACCAACCAAAGCATAATGGGGTTATGGTGGGTATGGGGCAGAAGGATGTTTATGTCAGTGATGATACTCAGTCCAAAAGGGGTATCCTCACCTTGAAGTACCCAATTGAGTATGGTATTGTCTCCAAATGGGATGACATGGAGAAGCTATTGCACCACACATTCTACAATGAGCTTCGAGTTGCATCGGAAGACCGCCCTGTACTTGTTACAGAAGCACCTCTTAATCCAAAGGCAAATAGAGAGAAGATGACCCAGATTATGTTTGAGACTTTTAATGCACCTGCTATGTATGTTGCCATTCAGGTCGTTCTATCCTTATATGTAAGTGGCCGAACAATTAGCGGGTGCTTGTATCTTTTAAACAAATTCTGTTTTTCTTTGGAGCTTGGTTTTACTTCAAATAACAGAAGTTCTTAATGTTGAGTAATTTTATCTGAAGGTATTGTTTTGGACTCTCAGGATGGGGTTACCCACACTGTACCTATTTATGAAGGATATGCCCTTCCTCATGCTATCCTTAGGTTGGATCTTTCTGGTCAAGATTTGATAGCTTATTTGACGAAGACTCTCACAGAGAGAGGATACTCTTTCACCACAACTGCAAAATGGAAAATTGTTCATGATATGAAAGAGAAGCTTTGTAATGTGGCACTAGACTATGAGCTCAATCTTGAGACAGAAAAGTTGAGTTCTTCTATTGAGAGGAATTATGAACTTCCTGATGGACATGTTATAGAAATTGGTTCTGAGATATTTAAATGCCTTGAGGTCTTATTTCGGCCTTCTCTTATTGGTATGGAATCTGTAGGTATCCATGAAACTACTTACAACTCAATCATGAAGAGTGACGTTGACATCAGAAAGAATTTGTATGGAAATATTGTTCTCAGTGGAGGATCTACCATGTTTCCTGGTATTGTTGGTCGCATTACCGAGCAAATCGCTGCACTGGCTCCCAGGAGTATGAAAATCAAATTAATAGCACCTTTAGAGAGGAAATATAGTGTTTGGATTGGTAGTTCTATGTTTCTTACCTGGAACATATGAATGGATGTCAAATCCAGTTAACAAGTTAATTTTGAGGGATTTATGTCTGCAGAGGTTTGAACCTGGGTCTGATCATGACAATGGCCCATCTTAATCTCTAGAATATAGTCGTGATTAATTGAGAGGATTCTTCTTTATAACTGCAAAATTCACTGACAAACACTAACAGAAGCAGATGCTAAGTGCTCTCAGCAATCGGTTATATGTTACAGGGTCTTCAAATAAGAAATGAGCACCATAATTATGATATAGTATATTAGCTAGCTATGATCAACAAATTGTCTAGGTCTACTTTTGAGGGAGCAGAGGCACATGATGCCCAACAGAATCTGTGTTGAAGATAAGAAAAAATCCCATGATTGTCATCACAATCTTTGCCTCGTTCTATGACTGGGGCTACTGACTTCACCTTCAGCAGTGTTGTCACCATTTGGGTTGGAGATTTTGTCATTAGCTGGATTCTCACGATGTGCTTGGGCAACAACCTGATGCCCTAGGCAACGATCCTTCAAAATCCAGGTTTCAGATTGTATTACTATGGCATGCCTCCAATGACAATAATAAGCATTAGGCAACAAATTATTAATACAAGTAAAAAAAGTATAGATATACTATATACACCATTGAAATATATGTGTATACATATATGTTAGTTGGTTTGTATTTTACTTAATACTGCCCACAAAAACACAATACAAGCATAGTTTGCAAACTTCTTGATTCTCAAAAGTTAATTTACTGGAAACTATTACCAAAAACATAGAAATAGAAAAACCCTCAACAACAACCTCTCAATCACACTGAAAAAACCCTAGAAGACAAGCCAATGCTACAACTAATTCCCAAATAATACAATGAATGAAAATGAAAGTTCAGATCATACCTTTTCTTGAGAAAGAAAACCCTAAACATATACAATAGTGTACAATGAGCTTCAAGTTGCTCCGAAATACCTCCTTGTATGTGTTACAGAAGCACCTCTGAATCCAAAGGAAAATAGAGAGAAGATGACCCAGATTATGTTAAAGACTTTTAATGCACCTGCTATGTATGTTTCCATTCAAGCTGTTCTATCCTTATATGCGAGTGGCCAAACAACTGGTGGGTGCTTGTATATTTTAAACGAATTATCTTTTGCTGTGGAGCTTGGTTTTACTTCAAATAATGAAAGTTCTTAATGTTGAGTAATTTTATTTGCAGGTATTGTTTTGGACTCTAGGAATGGGGTTACCCACACTGTGTCTATTTATGAAGGATATGCCCTTCCTCATGCTATCCTTAGGTTGGATCTTGTTGGTCGAGATTTGACAGCTTATTTGACAAAGGCTCTCACAGAGAGAGGATACTCTTTCACCACAACTGCAGAACGGGAAATTGTTCATGATATGAAAGAGAAGCTTTCTTATGTGGCAGTAGACTATGAGCTCAAGCTTGATACAAAAAATTTGAGTTCTTCTATTGAGAGAAATTATGAACTTCCTGATGGACAAGTTATAACAATTGGTTCTGAGAGATTTAGATGCCCTGAGGTCTTATTTCAGCCTCCTCTTATTGGTATGGAATCTGTATGTATCCATGAAACTACTTACAACTCGATCATGAAGAGTGACATTGACATCAGAAAGAATTTATATGGAAATATTTTTCTTAGTGGAGGATCTACCATGTTTCCTGGTATTGCCGATCGCATTACCATGGAGATCATTGCACTGGCTCACGAGAGTACGAAAATCAAAGTAATAGCACCTCTAGAGAGGAAATATAGTGTTTGTATTGGTGGTTCTATTTTAGCATCTCTTAGCACATTCCAACAATTATGTTTATTACTTTGGATATATATTATTAGTTGATGAACCTTGGACATATTGTATGGTCTATTTTTGTTTCCTAGAGTTCAGTTGGTTCTCAATGCTTATGTTGTTCTTTTTGTCAACTGTTGTTGCAGAGGTGGATAGATAAGTCCGTGTATGATGAGTCAGGTCCCGCAATCATTCACAAAAAGTTTTTTTAAATTTTGGACTTAAAAAGTCACCCATATCCCAGCATTTTAAACTTTATGTGTTGAGGCAGTTGAAAATTATCTGGTTAGTTGTTTTTATGGCAACGATGTCTGAGATTACATCTGTAATTTCTTTGGAAATAAAGATTTGTTTTAACTATTAATATACATACATTGAGCATCTCATAATTGTTTCATTTGTGAATTGACTTATGTAGAAGGGACCTATGAATTTTTAAGAATAAATATACATCACACATGTTTGAATACTTTGGCTTTTGAAGCTTATCTAGTTAGCTGTATCTGTGGCAATGATGTCTGAGAGTACATCTGTAATTTCTTTGGAAAGAAAGATTTCTTTTATCTATTAATATACATACATTGAGCATTTCATAAGTGTTGCATTTGTGAATTGAGTTAATGTAGAAGGGACTTATGAATTTTTAAGAATAAATATACATCAAACATGTTTGAATACTTTGGCTTTTGAAGCTTTACAGCTTCACTGGTTGGCCAATAATTAGGCCATGTGTGGTCATCTTTACTATGCAAAGTTTTTTTTCCCTTCATTTTGTTTTAGGGTTAAAGTACAACTTATGTAACTTATATTAATAGAAATATCAACATGAGTTACATACCTGCTATGTTTTTTGTAATAGAATAAAAATACATCAAACATGTTATAATACTTTGGCTTTTGAAGCTTTATAGTGATTGCTATGGGTAATGTACACATGAGTAGATGTTGGTAAGCCATTTTTTTCTTTTTTGTTAGTCTATTCCTCTTGTTTTGTTCAATTTCATGAATAAAAGAGATCTTATGAACCAATGAATGTTTATACAATTAGAGCATGTCTCTATATGATTAGTATTGTGGTGTGGAGTCTTTGGACTTTGTTGGGATATGCTTAGATTCAGTTTACACAATTTAGCCTTTCAAGGTTAGATAATTGAAATAAATGGTTCATTTGTGGGAATGCCTTTTACATAGGGACCAATGTGTCAAAATCACGAAGAAATTCCACTAGAAGAATGAATACATTTTGGGTAGACACTTGTATGAATAGAGGTTAAAAAATTGCATATTGATGAATAAATCAAGTAATTATAGTTCTATATCATCTCAGAAATTGGAAGTTTCAAGTACTTATAGTTCTAGATCATAGCAGACTTGAATTTCCATTAGTATGAGAAGGTATGAATACGAGTGTCTTAAAACTGAAATACATGTTGTGAAAGCAATAATCTAGCCATTCACTTTCCCAGAGAATGATCGAAGGACTGGAAGAGATGATAAAAAATGGGAAGCAACAACAAACTACCCACCATGAGATAGGGATTAGGTTATTCAAAGATGGAAACATAGAAGGGGAATAAGGTAGTTAATGATGCCAACTAATTGAAACATATTTGTTGCCCCATGCTACCCCTTCCAACTGTTTTAAAAAATTGAATGGTAGTAGCTTTTGGAGCCATTCACCAAGAGAAAGTAAACTTCAAATTCATGATGTTAATGAGTTATGTACTCATTTGGTTAATAGTATGATTTTTTTGGACTCTTGAGTCTAGAGGCCATTTAGAAGCTCAATTTTTTATGTATTTTCACTTAGATATGTAATTCACAAAGCTTATATCATGATTCCATTTTAATATTTTCACCTTTTACCATGCATAAGAAAACTTTGAACATTTAGTGTCTAATGGTTTAGATTGACATTGTGTCTAATTTCAAAATATTCCTTTGGAAAAGGCCCCAAAATATCCCCTTTGGGTGACTATTAAATGGAGATCTTGATTAATGAAAATCTTGAGAAGAAGGATGTGACTAATCTCCAAATCATGCGTGGATTTCAAGTTAAACAACATTTATGTTTGAGTAAAACAATTTTCTTCGCTTCCTCTCCGTATGAAGGTAAGACAGCTAAAAAGAAAACACAAAGAAAGGAATCTGAAATTACTGCTTCTACAGTAGACATTGCCTCTCTTCACATCAGAAGCTACATGTAAAATTGAAATTTCAATGGTTTTTATCCATTTCTTATACTAATGACTCTCCATTCATATGCTAACAACTCTGAAGTTCTGTATCATAATTCCTGTATGATCCACAGAGGAAGCCAATCTCTCCATCCATATGCTAATAAATCTCTACCTTTAAATCATAATTCTTCTATGATACATGAGGAGGTAATTTCCTAAGTGAAATACATCTAGAGGATGGGTACAACAAGTGTATAAATCATTGGTCTTTGGGGGTTAAAGGAAACATGTGTATAGATCATTGATCTTTGAGGTTCAAACAAAATTCAGAGGATGCATACAATAGGTGTATAAAAAATTGATATCTAAATGTATAACGGCTAGGGTAAAACTTGATAATGCATATATAACAAAATTTGAATCTCATGTAGAAAAAAATATGGGAAAGAAAGGAGGCGCTAGCTTTGTGAGCGTGTTTGGATGGAGTGGTGGTTTTCTCATGTTGTTTACCTTCTTGATATGGGCCTTCAATGATAAATCTTATTCATGGCTTCAGAATCCATTACCCAACACATGCGAGATGCAATCTGTAGTGAGTTTTGGGGCTAATGAGTTTCTTACCTGGAACATATGAATGGATATCAAATCCAGTTAACAAATTTCTGCAGAGGGTTGAACCTGGGTCTGATCATGACAATGGAACATCTTAATCTCTATAATATAGTCTTAATTAATTGAGAGGATTCTTCTTTATAACTATAAAAATTCACTGACAAACACTAATAGAAAAAGATGCTAAGTGCTCTCAGCGATTGGTCATATGTTACATGGCCTTCAAATAACAAATGAGAACCATAAATATGATATAATATATCAGCTGGCTATGATCAACAAACTGTCTAGGTCTACTTTTGAGGGAGTAGAGGCACATGAAGCCCAATGGAATTTGTAGTGAAAATAAGAAAAAATCCCATGATCATCATCACAATCTCTACCTCATTCTGTGACTGGGGTTTTTGACTTCACCTTCACCAGTGTTGTCACCATTTGGGTTGGAGATTTTGTCATTAGCTGGATTCTCATGACGTGCTCGAGTAGCAGCCTCACGCCCTAGGGGACGATCCTACAAAATCCAGGTTTCAGATTGTATTACTATGGCATGCCTCCAATGACAATAATAAGCATTGGGGAATAGATATTAATACAAGTAAACATAGTATAGATATACTACATACACGATTTAAATATCTGTGTATACATATATATCAGTTGGTTTGGATTTTACTTAATACTTCCCACAAAAACATTATACAAGCAGAGTTTCCAAACTTCTCGATTCTCAGAAGTTAATTTACTGGAAACTATTAGCAAAAACATAGAAATAGAAAAACCCTCAAAAAAAACCTCTCAATGACACTAAAAAAACCCCAGAAGACAAGCAAGTGCTACAACAAATTCCCAAACAAGACAATGAATGAAAATGAAAATTCAAATCATACCTTTTCTTGAGAAAGAAAACCTTAAACATATACAACAGTGTTGAAGTAGCCACTGAAATGAAATATCAGTAAACAAATGAAAAAAGATGAAGAATTTCATTTTGTGATGTTATTTAACTCCAATCTAATAGGGATCTAAGAGAAGAAGCTGATGACATCACAAAATTTGTGAGTTATACAACCACACTTCTCATTGAAATGGAGATTGTGGATAGTTGAAACTCGATGCAGACACCGAAACCTGTGGCATATTTCTATGGAGAAAGAACCTGGGATATTAGGATTTTTCCTTCAAAAATATTCATTCCTCTTTCAGACCTTAAAGTTATGGCTCTGTTAATTTAAATGAAATTAATGAATAAATTCACCGAGCGATTGAAGACCTTAAAAATATGCCTTTGTTACATGGAAGTACTGAATAAATTTAGCAATGGATTGAAGGGAACTGTATATGCTAACCTCCCCAACAGGTCTGCCATAATCAACAGGGCTTCTTCCCAAAATAATCTCAGTCAAAAGGCATCCAATGTTTCAGAGATGGTAAGGTAGCTATAGTGATTAATGCACCTCGTTCTCACAACAATCAGCCTAAAGTTAAAACCATAACTTGGGAGTGGAAGTGGGGTCTCAATTCATTTCCTCAAGTACACTAAGTTGGCACACATGTTACATTCTCTTCCATTCTTTGCCAGTGCTTTTCTGCAGTGACGAGGCTCAGTCCAAAAGGGGCATCCTCACCTTGAAGCACCCAATTGAGCATGATATTTTCTCCAACTAGGATGACATGGAGAAGTTATTGCACCACACATTTTATAATGAGCTTTGAGTTTCTTTGAAAGACCTCCCTGTACTTGTTACAGAATCAACTTTGAATCCAAAGGCAAATAGAGAGAAGATGACCCAGATTATGTTTGAGACTTTTAATGCACCTACTATGTATGTTTCCATTCAAGTTGTCCTATCCTTATATGCGAGTGGCTAAACAACTGGTGGGTTCTTGTATCTTTTAAACAAATTTTATTTTTCTCTGGAGCTTGGTTTTACTTCAAATAGCCAAAGTTCTTAATGCTGAGTAATTTTATCTGCAGGTATTGTTTAGGACTCTAGGGATGGGGTTACCCACACTGTGCCTATTTATGAAGGATGTGCACTTCCTCATGCTATCCTTAGCTTCAATCTTGCTAGACGAGATTTGATGACTTATTTGATGAATACTCTCACAAAGAGAGGATACTCTTTCACCACAACTGCAGAATGGGAAATTGTTCATGATATGAAAGAGAAGCTTTCTTATGTGGCACTAGACTATGACCTTGAGCTTGAGACAAAAAAGTTGAGTTCTTCTATTGAGAGGAATTATGAACTTCCTGATGGACAGGTTATAAGCCTTCTTGACATGGTCCTTCAACGATGAAGCTTATTCATGGCTTCAGAATCCATTACCCAACACAAGCAGGTTGCAATTCGTAGGGAGTTCTAGACTATTCACGAATTTTTCCATGACCTTAGATCAGCAACAATATTCAAGATTTTCTTAGAATAAATCTTAGAGGAGCATTGGCCGAGCATAATACATTGACAAGAACATTATAGAAACACTCTCACATCAAGACGTCAGTGGGTTGAATCCGAGGACAGGTAACAAGAACGAAAATAGTTGGGGCTACTGATTTTCTTACCTGGAACATATGAATTCATTCCTCTTGTCAAGCAAGGGCAGTCGAGCCGAAGCACTTGGAAGTAGTAGTGCCGAGCAAGGGCGAGCCAAAGCACCTTGAAGTAGTGCCAAGCAAGGGCGATTGACCTATTGCGTAGCAAGGTCACAAGCCTTGTAATTTTAATTAATTTAATACCAGTCAAATTAATCGGATGATTGAAACTATTTTAATCTTCTAACACCTAAATCAAGGGCCCATGAATGTACACGTACCTTCAAAGGAGATTTGATTTCAAATGGGAACGCCTTATGGCGTAATAAAATCAATAGAAACTTGAATGTTTTTACAAAGGTATCTCTAAATATTTTGTAGTTTGCATATTAGGGACAAGTAAGATTCGCTGAGGTTTCTAAATTTTAAGATAAATTTTCATCCTTAAAATTTTCCCTGCGAGAAAGCCTACCAAGGCATGGAAAAAGTGAAGAAAACAAAGCTACAAATACTAAGGAGAGATTTTGAGACACTTTTCATGAAAGAGTCTGAGAATGTAGGCTCGTTTTTTACACATGTGATTGGACTGGTTACTCAATTCATGTCTCATGGTGAGACACTTGAGGAAAGGAGAATAGTTGAGAAAGTTTTGAGAAGTCTGTCAGCAAGGTTTGATGCCATTATTGTGGCCATAGAAGAGACAAAGTATCTCTCACAGTTCTCAGTGGATGAGCTCCATGCATCACTGGTTTCTCATGAACATAGAACGAATCGAGCAACAAGATCCTCATTGGAGCATGCCTTCAAGACACATGTTTCATTTGGTCAAGGTAGAGGTAGAGGAAGATCATATGCTAGAGGAAGAGGAAGAGGTCCACATAGAGATGGAAGAAGCAGCCCTTCAAGTTCAAGTGGAAGGGGCAGTAATCAGAATCCAAGTCATGGCCCAAGCTAAAATTAAGCACAAGGTCAGAGGGATGATAAATCTCAAGTTCAATGTCATTACTGTAAGAAGTATGGTCATTATGCAAATGAATGTAGAAAGAAGCAATATGAGATAGGTAACAAACCAAGTGTAAATTTCACAAAGGAAAATCGGAACAATGATAACATGTTTTTATCTTGTAATGTAGCACAAGAAAAACAAAGTGATATATGGTATCTAGATTCAGGGTGTAGCAACCACATGTGAGGGAACAAAGAAATGTTTTCCAATCTAGATGAAAGTGTGAAATATGAAGTGACATTAGGGGTTGATAGCAAAGCGTCTATCATGGGAAAAGGGAGAGTTAATATCCTAACAAATAAGGGGGAGAAGAAGTACATCTCAGATGTTTACTTTGTCCCTAGTTTGAAGCATAACCTCATAAGCATTAGACAACTCTTGCAAAAGGGCTACAATGCCTTCTTCAAAATTATGAGTGCACAATTTTGGATAGGCCTCCAAGCAGACAACTGATTACAAAGGTTTAGATGATAAACAATAGAATGTTTCCCTTAAAGATAAGATCAGATTTGAAGGAAGAAGGTGCACAAACACAACTATCAATGAACTCACAAGAGGATGAAATAAAAGTTGCAGCTATTACACAAGTGAATTATCAAGCAGAGGTCAAAAATGAAAATTGGTTATGGCATTTGAGATTTGGACAGACAACTTTGGAGGTTTGAATTTGTTACATAGGAACAACATGGTGAAGGGGTTGCACTCATAGAAAAACCGGACAACCTATGTGAAGGATGTATCTTGGTTAAACAACATAGAGAGGAATTTGTAGCAAGAAAGTCAATAAGGGAAAATACACCTTTGGGGATTGTCCGTTCAGATTTATGTGGATCAATGCAGACACTATCAATTGGTGGTAGCCACTATTTATTGACCTTCATAGATGACTACACAAGGAAGACATGTGTCTATCTCCTAGAACAAAAAAGTGAAGTGTTTGAGCACTTTCGTCAATACAAAGCTCTTGTTGAGAAGCAAAGTGAACACTACATCAAAGCCTTGAGGACTCACAGAGGTGGCGAATATATCTGAAATGATTTCCTTTGATTTTACAAGGAGCATGGACTTCACAAGAAATTTACAACAAGGTATACACCCCAACAAAATGGTGTCACGGAAAGGAAGAATAGGACCATTATGGAAATGGCAAGGATTACGTTGAAGGCAAAGCATTTTCCAAATGATTATTGGGTTGAAGCTGTGGCTTGAACAACACATATCATTAATAGGTGTCCAACCAAAAGTATCATAGATGTGGTCCCTAAAGAGGCATGGAGTGGAAGAAAGCATAGTGTCACTCACATGAGAGTCTTTGGATGTGTGGCTTATGCACATGTCTAGATGTGTTGAGGAAGAAGTTGGACAGCAAGGGGGAAAAATTCATATTTGTTGGATATAGTGATGAATCCAAGGCATACAAGCTCTACAATCCATTAACCAAGAAGGTCATAATCAGGAGATATGTGCAGTTGATAGAAGAGGAAGCATGGGATGGAAGTTTAGAGAATACAGTCAATGTGAAACCATGTATACCACATGAGGACAAAGAGGAATTGACAGTAGCAAGCAATTCCTCAACAATGACTCTCTCTACTCCTATTCAAGCGTAACAAAGCATGCAACAAGTAAAACCATCAAAAAATAGTAGGACAGCGTCATGCAGTCAAGCGAGTGCTTCTCCAAGCACACCACAAAGCACAACACCAAGTGACATGTCAAGCCCATCTTCAATAACCATAAGAAGGCCAAAATTCAGAAATTTAAATGAGATTTATGAGCAATATGAGGTTGAAAGTAAAGTTGGTCTGAATTCCTTATTTGCATTATTTTGTCATGTAGATGATCCAATCCATTTTGAAGATGCAGTGAAAGAAGAAAAAGGGGTTGCGGCAATGGAGGAAGAAATAGAAGCGATAAAAAAGAATGGCACATGGGAGTTAGTGAACCTTCTGCAAGGAAAAGAAGTTATTGGAGTGAAGTGGGTCTCTAAGACAAAGAGCAATGTCAATGGTAAGATTGAAAGGCATAAATAAAGGCTAGTTGTTAAAGGATGCATGCAACGACATGGAAGAGATTATGCAGAGACGTTTATGCCAGTCGCGAGGATGGATATAGTGCGTATAATGGTGGCGATTGCCACACAACATAAATGGAAAGTGTATCAAATGAACGTGAAATCAACGTTCTTGAATGGAGTGCTGAGAGAGGAAGTGTATGTTGCGCAACCACCTGGTTATAAGATAGAAGGCCAAGAAGACAAAGTGTATCAGTTAAGAAAAGTTCTTTATGGGCTAAAGAAAACACCACGTGCATGGTATAGCAGGAGAGATGCTTACTTGTTGGACAATGTTTTCAACAAATGTGACGGGGAGCCTACTGTCTACATCAAAGAGAGTGATGGTAATATTCTTATTGTTGTTTTATATCTAGATGATTTGATTTTTACAAGTAGTGATGATTTCTTCATCGTTGATTTCAAAGAAGTCATGAAGAGTGAGTTTGAAATGACTAACTTCGGGTTGTTTAGATATTTTTTGGGCATAGAAATGAAGCAAACAGAAAATGACATTTTTATTTCTCAAGCAAAGTATGTAGCATACATTTTGGAGAGGTTTAATATGCAGAATAGCAAGCCCGCACCAACTCCAACTGTCATGGGGTTGAAGTTGAGCAAATAAGATCACAGTAGCAATGTCAATTCGACATTATACAAAAGTATGATAGAAAGCTTGATGTATTTGACTGCCACTAGACCGGATATAATGTATGCAATGAGTTTGGTGTCAAGGTTCATGGAGACACCCAAGGAGATGCATTGGCAAGCATCGAAAAGAATTCTAATATATGTCAATGGGACAAAGGAATATGGTATTTTGTATGCCACAACAAATGATTTCAGGCTGGTTGGTTACAC
Organism: Pinus taeda; assembly: GCA_000404065.3. Lineage (NCBI taxonomy): Eukaryota > Viridiplantae > Streptophyta > Pinopsida > Pinales > Pinaceae > Pinus > Pinus taeda. The sequence goes on along the minus strand of APFE031103511.1, from coordinate 28,199 downwards.
AAATAGTGACTGGGCAGGAAGTGTCGATGACAAGAGAGCACGTTAGGATATGTTTTTCATTTGGGTTTCGAAGCCATTTCATGGGTCTCCAAGAAGCACCCAATAGTGTCACTGTCAACAACAAAAGATGAATATGTTGTCGCAACAACAACAATGTGTCAAGAAGTTTGGATGAGAAGGATGTTGAGGGATCTTTCACATGACCAAGAGGGAATGACAACTATTTTCTGCGACAACACCTTTGCAATTGCATTGTCAAAGAATTATGTCTTTCACAAGAGGACTACACACATTGATGCTAAATATCATTTTATTAGAGAGATAATTAACAATGGTGAAATTGTGTTGGAGCACTGCAGGTCACAGGAACAATTTGCTAATATTTTCAGAAAGCCATTGGCACATGAAAAATTTGTTTATCTTAGAGATTGTTTGAGAATTGTCAATGGTAGCAGTTGTGATTAAGGGGGTGGGTTGGAAATAATAATCCCAACCACCACCTTAAACACACTGACAACCACCATACTTGCCCAGTCAACTTCTGCATGTTGCAATTTTGTTTGCAAGCGGAAGGACTAAAGTCCCGCGCAGTAGTACAACGCTAATCATTCCGCAACACATCAGAGAGTTAAATGTATGGGAAAACTTTCACTTCGCTAATGTTATCTACACTCCACAACACATGCAAGTTAAAATCATTTATTATGTAAAATTGCCAATTTATTATGTAAAATCGCCCATATTGTTAATTAGTGTTTTTCTTTGTCATAAATTAATGAGTCAAAGTTGTATGTTTGATAAATATGAATGTACAAATCATTTGTAGGGTTGAGCAAGTTGAGGGGAGTCTATTGTGAAAGTGTGAGAGGTGAAGAGAAAATAGTGTTACTCGGCAACCCCTGGGGAAGTGAAGAGAAAATCGTGGAGAAAATTTTGGTGGGCTCGTGAAAATGTGTTTCACTGTGTTACTCCCCAACCCTTGGTGAAGTGTAAATCTTCGTAAACCTATTTTTTTTACATGGTGAATGAGCCGCAGTCTCATATGAATGTATTTTTCGTGCATTATAATTTAATCCAAAGTTTTATTGTGTTTCTCCAAGCTTTACTCTATTTTTACTCTACTTTCTGCCAGTTAATTTTTTTGTGTTATTTAATCCCTAGTTGCGATATGCTTGTGGAGACTTGAGTTAAATTCCTCCTTTTGTGTGATTTGACTTGTCACAAGTAATTTCTGAGTTAAAATCCTCTTTTTGTGCTATTTAATTCCCAGTTGCAATTTGCTTGCCGCAATTGGAGATTTGACTTGCCACAAGTGATTTCTGAGTTAAAATCCTCTCCTCTGCCCCTATAAATGTTTCTAACAAACCCAAACCCCTCTTTTAGATGGAATGGAGAAAAGGAATGTGCTCCTCTCCTCTGCCCCTATAAATGTTTCTAAAAAACCCCAAACCCCTCTTTTAGACGGAATGGAGAAAAGGAATGTGCGGAAATACCATCCATCCAATGGAATAACAGAGGAACCTGGAGGGCATTCTGCCCTGTAGCCACTCAATGGCAAGCAAGGAATCACTAACCAACTTCAAGGAGTCAATAGCTAGCCAAACAACTCTTTGGAGTAACATCCACAATGTCACTCAATGACAAAGAATGAATCACCAACCACTTTCAAGGAGTCAATAGCTAGCCAAACAACTCTTTCGAGTAACATCCACAATGCCACTACCTCTACCTGGAAACTTGAACCAACTCCACCATTCTAATATAGTAGCATGTCAAGGTATCTTCAAAAAGGAATTTTCTGAAAGTTTTGCAGAAAAGTATAGAACTTATACAAGCTGGAAAAATCTCTAGCATTTCTAAAGTTAGGATAATATTAGTTTTGAAAATATGGAAGGTGTAATAAAAATCCAGCTTTGTTGATTTTTCCCTGATAGATTTGAACCCACAAGGTTTATTGAATGTAATCTCTGTAATGAAATGTACAATGAAAAAAGGCGTGTGAGAGTATGGGGGAGGTCTGGAGTATGAGAAAATGACCAGATATATGTAGTATAAGGCCATAGAGAGTGAATGGAGATAAATGAGTGTATGTATGTACATATTTAATTTAATGAAATAGGGTTTCATATATTTTTGATGCTCATGAATTGTCTTTATATAAATGGAAGAATTTCAATTTGTGCATTTCTCTAAAATGCATTGTGAATAAAGTAAAATATTTATATAAAATGGTTTTGGAGAAAAAAAAATAAAAAACTTAATGATAAAGTGATTTGTCGTGTAATTTGATGAAAATGAATTTAAGGAAAAAATCAAATTTTGCTTTGTCACATTCAAAAAAATAATAAATCCGGTTGGGGCAAATAATTTTAAATCCCATAAAAATACCAAAATAAAATAAAATAAACAATTTTGCTTTCATTCAACTCATAAGTACTTACGCTGAAGTCCACTAAGCTTAATAATTATATATTCATTTATAATATTACATTCATTTATATTAATATTACTAATAAAACTATATTAAAAACTAATGTTTATATTAACATTAATATTAATGCTCAATAACATTATTAAAATTAACCTTAACAAGATAAACATTAACCTAATACTAACATAAATATAAATATAAATAATATTGACATATTATAATATTGGGGTTTAAAATAACATTAGTTTTATAACCTAACAAAATAATATTGACATATCATAATATTAGGGTTATAAATAACATTAGTTTTATAGCATAACACAATATTGGGTTTAGTACATTAGTTTTATTAATATTAATAATATTAAAACTAATTAATATTAATAATATTAATTTTATGATATAGAGTTTATGATATTAAGTTTATTTATGTTTATACTGTTATGCTTATTAAAGTTTATAATATTAGTTTTTTTGAAAATAGAATTATTTTATAAATATTCAATAATAAGTTTATAACAAGGGAGCCACTGCCGTGGCGCTAGTCCCTGCCGGGGTCTGCCACAACAAACAGCAAGCAACACGTGGCCTTCATGCTGGTGAGACATCGCATGAGGCGGACATGTGCCGCGAGTTCGATGCGAAACCCATGGTAACTATTATTTTATAATAATTCCATTTTTCTATCTTAGACGAATTTTATTGTTTTTTTATCCTAATTAACTACAATCATATATATTACATTTATAATCAAAATCGTGACCAACTCAACTATAATTATGATTAACTATTGACCATGATAATTATAACATTTTTATCTATATTTTCTTAACCCTAGATCATGATCATTATAACGTTTTTAACTATATTTTCTTAACCCTAATCAAGATGATAATATCATTTTTATCCATATATTAGTTGGACTTCGATTTTATCTATACTCAATTAGATGTGCTATACACTAATCTGTACACAGGAGACAAATATTATTTGCTTCGACTAGTGATTAAAGTTTCATATTGCATTTGGGAATATATTGTCTCCCTGGGTCGGTTAGTGGACCTTGACCTTGACTTTCGTGTCCCACTTTTGTTTCATTTTATTCTCGTTTTCTATTACTTATTTACGCTCGAGATTTGAGATTACCTGATGTGTCTGAATGTGTCATGGATGTGCAACACAGGTAACATGCATAAGATCTCACAATTTTTTTTGTATTTGTTAGGTAAGAAATTTCTGCAGGCAACACAAAAATTGCAAAGCTAGATGTGTTCATCAAAGTTTTTCAATATAGGTGTCCAAATTTATAGAGGTCAAATGCCAGTATTCATGAACCCTTGTTACAAGCTAGCTATCCTTTTAGTCCCTGCCTTTAGCAGGACTATAGCGATCGATTGATCGTTGACCCTGCATTAATTCATCTTTTGACCGATTCTTTTTTCCGCCTATATCTATTTTAACCAAAGTTTAATGCTGACGATGTTATTCACTGAAATTTTAACCAAAGTTTTTTTTTTAAAAATATTCTACCTCTTATTGCGGCCTTCACGTGGCCCGATACGGAAATATTGTGGTAACTTATCAATTTAAACTAAGTTTTATGTTGGCAAGTTCATTCATCAAAATTTTAACCAAAGTATTTCGAGGGAAAATATTCGACCTCTTATTGTAAGCTTCACGTACCTCGATGCAGGAAGGTTCGCCCAACGTTATTTTAACCAAAGTCTAGTTGTGGAAATGTCTTTTATCATGCAAATCTTTTTCCATATCCAAACAGTTTTATCGTGCAAAGTTTTTTCTATATCCAAAACGTTTTTAGAAGGGCATACATCCAAAGTTACTACAGCGAATGTCCTTCCAAGGTCCTTTCCACATGTCTTCCAAGGACCTTCCACATGTCCTTTTGCATGCATGAAACATTAGAATTGTAAGCTCTAGTATTGTAAATGACACCATCCTTAGCCGGTGCATACCCGAGAGAGCAGTGTGCTGATTTTCACCTTCCAAGACATTGTTGCTCGAACTTCGGCTTTGATAGCTAGCAAAGGAGACATTGTTGCTGCAACTTGAGGCTTTGAGAGGCAGCAAAGGAGAGGTGCAATGATTGGCCTCGAGTTTCTCCATCAATTTCATGAGAACATGGTAGTGGGAAAAGCAGCGGTCTGGGAGAGTAGTGGGTGTCTACTTCTAGGTGTGTAGTTGGCTACGTGCAGAGGGTATAAGCCGAGTCGGCTCTGGCTAATGAGAGCAGTCCAGGTTCGTGCTGTTCATCATGGCGAACGCAATTCTGCGATCAGTGCCGATGGAAATAACAAAGGAACAACAACCTAGTGTGTAGCCAGTCCTGCTGGCTCTGATGTGGCTGTGGATGCCTCAAGGTTGAAGCCTAGAGTTGAGGAGAGGAATGTATATTAGGTTCTCAAAGAGGAGTTCAGGGCTAGAATCAATCCTGAGGAGAAAGTGAGATTCCTAATTGAGCTATTCCTGTTTTGTCAATAAATGATCTGCTGGCTTATTCATTTTGAAAAGCATTTCATAAGCTTGCAGAGGTAATCGGAATTTACTAAGTGTTTGTTTGGCTTTGGCCACTCAGCGACGCAAGACTAGAAGTAAATCTCCATCCATTCTTGTCCGCTCAAACTAAGAACTATGATACTATCAATTTTTTGTCTGCTCAAAACAAGAACTATGGCACTGCCAATTTCATGAGAGATGGTATCACTCGAGAAAGAAAATTAAACTGGATATGGATCTTTTAGTTTATCTGGAGAAACTTTAAATTCCAATATGTTTCAGGCATGCTCTTAAGGTTTTACTTGTGCTGGTGGGTGCCCTGTTGGTATTCAAACTTTAAATCTGAATATGTTGCAGGCATGGTCTTAAGGTTTTGCTTGTGCTGTGGGCACTCTGTACTGACAGGTAACATAACAGGTATTATTGCTGAAATTCCCTGCTTGATTCTATTAACCGGATTGGTTTGCATGTATTTACTTACCATTTACTTCTTCAAGAGAAGCTTGAATTATAAATTCGAATTCATACAATGTCTTTTAAATTCTAATGACTAGCACTCACTTGTGCCGTCACAGCCAATCCTGAAATGAAATGCAAATACACTGAGAGCCAACTTGTCTGATTCTGAAGGTCCTTCTTGCACCAATGGGCTCTATACTGACAGGTAAAATAAACTCGACCCGAATTAAAATGATTATTGCTGAAATTCCTTTGCTCAGTGAATTCCTTAGGTTCTTTTTCAATTCTAAGGGCTGGTTTAGTATGCATTCATTTACATTTTACCTGTCCATTCTCATCTCGTTAATTAAATATTTTCTTGGATTATAGATATTAATTTCTGCAGATGTAATTCATGATACATATTTTTCTAACGTCTCTGGTAGAATCATTGCTCTCCCGTGCCTATGATTCTCCCGCTCTCTCTTTGCGGGTCTAGTTACTGCCTTTCTCCTTGTCGATGTCTCTGCGGGATGAAACGATTCAAGGTAAACTTGCTTTCGAACTGCGCTTAGGAAGAACCCGTGTTTTCGGGACTCTCCGTAAGAAGAGGAAGAAATCCCTGCACTCTTGATATATGATTTGTCAGATCTCAACATAGGTGCAATCAGAATACGACCTGACCGTGCTCTTCACTTCAGCATTATATGAAGAAACTTTATTCTGCAATTGAAAATAAATCATCATATGAGGGTCTTTTCTTTGGAGCGTTGGACGAGTGTATTTTATCCTTGGCAGACTGTGCAGAGCCAACTTATGTCTGCATAATATTTCCAGATGCTTTCCATGCAATAGAACCAGCAGAAGGCCTATAACCATTGGCCATAGAAGTCCAGCAGAAGGCCTACAACCATTGGCCATAGAAGTCTTTTCTTGAATGCTCGGACTTCAAATAAGAAATATTACCTCACCTTTGGCTATGTTTGTAAAGGAGTGTTTCACGATGGCTATCAAGTAGCTTGACCAAGAAAGAAAACAGGATTTTACAGGTACCACTTTTTGTCATGTCCTTCCAAATCTGAGAACTCTTCCCAGTTTCCTGTTATAAATTTATTTTCTCTTCCTTCTCACTTATGGTTTGAAGACGCCTAATAAAATGTCTATTTGGTTTTATTTTTTAATCTCACATTGTTCAATAGCTCTTGTGGGTTGTTGAAATCGATAGCACCTACAAGTATGCTGATAATTGTTGATGAGTTATTTAGGAACTGGTTACCTGCTTATCGTATTTGTATTTCTCCCTTTTGTATTACTGTAGCTTTCTTTTTCAATGTTCACCATTGATTTCTTGACCTTTGACTTATTACTTTCAACTATGCAGTGGCTGGAAATGAATGGGAAATATTTATGAAATTCCCCCCATAAAGGTGAAGACTATGTTAAATATGCACTACTATCCTGGACATTTAAGAACTTTAATGAATAATGTATTTTTAGGCATTACTATCCTGGACATTTAAGAACTTTAATGAATAATGTATTTTTAGGCACGCTGGTCACTATAGGTCAAGCCATTCACAAGAGAGTATTCAACCTTCAGCCACAGGTAATGGCAGGATAGAACTCTGCAACTTAGCATTCATCTCCCTCGTTAAAGGAATTCAAATGTTGAAAGGTGATGCTAAGCAAACACTCGATAATAATAAGTACACAAACTCAAATCATGTCAACTCTTAAAGGAATTTCAATGTTGAAATGTGACCATTACGATATCGATTATCGTGGAGGTGAAAAAATATGCAATACACTAGTAATATATGCAACTACCCTACATTCATGGAAACCTAATTTTATTGAAGTCAAGTGTTTAATATCTAGGTGAAAGGCCTTCATAAAATCAACACAGAAGCAGTAGAGCTTCAAGTGATTCTGTCTAGCCTCCTAAATGCTAGCTCAAACAGTGAATATGTGATGCCCTGTCTGGTAGTCCCGCTTGAGCCCGGCTTGGCCTCTAGCTATCTAACGGTTCTCTCAAACCAATGAGACTCATAAATATTGATTGCTGTAGGATATAATTTAGTGAAACTTGATTTGTGAATAGGGTGAATGATATGGTGGAAACATGAAGGGGTGGAAATTGGAACAAACAACCTCATTAAAAAAGATAGCAAGTGGATAGAACGCTCTCTGTACTGGTCGTCCTAATTGAAGAAACTATCTGGGAAGATGGCAATGGCTTGCCAATATCATCCAGGCTTTTGGTTTCAGTTGTGCATCAATGCATGGTACAAATAAAACCCATCTACCAGTTAGCTTCTAAACAATTCAAAAACCAGAAATTCAATTATAATTACAATTTTGCATTGTTGTTGTGGCAGACCTCGGCAGTGGCTCCCTTGTTTATATGATGGAAGGGATAATTATGAATTTTATAATAATAATTAAAGGTGGTTGGAATTTGGGTAAAAAAATTTAAAAGAATTTGTAGAAGTAGTGTTTGAATAGTATTTTTGATTGTGGAAAAAGATTCAGCACCATTAAAAAGTCAGACACCTAAAATTTTGAAGTTCAATAACTATAGCTTGAATTTACAAAAATCCTTGCTGGATTTTCTCTAAATATAACCTAAATCTTCATAACTTTCAGAGAAACTCCTCTGCCTCCTTAGACTAAGTGGTTTGCTATTATTTCATAACAAAAATATTTCAATTATATATCAAATTTTAACTTTAAAAATAGAAATTTTTAAAAATTCTAGGGCAGCTGAAACAACTTTGGCAAAACGTTCACAACAAAAATAGATCATTCACAAGCAAATGTATTATATATCAAATTTTAACATTAAAAATAGAAATTACTAAAAATTCTAGGGCAGCTGAAACGACTCCGGGAAATGTAAGAAGGGTTTCACAAAGTTACAAAGTCCTATTCATTGGCCATAATACTCTTTCCAGACGCGCAAACTTATTGGAATATTTAGGTACGTTGCAAAGTATTGTTCAAGTGGTCCAACGTCCTTACAAACGTAAAATTCTGTAGAGACTTTGAAGTCCACAGTTCGAAACTATTGAAAATATATATTTTAGGGCTTCATGTAGTGAATTAAATCTGGCCATCAAACCAAAACTACTTCAAATGTCACTGTGATCCGTCAAGTTGGAACTCTCAGCTTGTGAACAGTCAAGGTGTACCTCAATATATTGATTGTGCCAGACTGGAACACAAACAACTCGCAGTCCGGACCATAAATTAGCTTTAATGATTCCCACCCTGCTCTCATTGCTAAAAACGATATAAGGAGCTTCTTATTCTGGGAGTCTGCAGTGTCCACCGCTAGTTACAGATACATTTGACGATGGGGAGTTGAAATAACATGATCAGAGAACAATTCCCACGTGTCCTCATGGGTTGTTTCTTCCTACCACTGCTTCAGATAAAGCTGCTTCTTCAGATAAAGCTCAGCGATGCGGAAGATGCAGCTTCGAGCAGCATAGTGTTAGGCGCCTCTCTGACTGGTAACGAGACCAGGATTTCTAAGAACGGTATTTTCAAATTGGGATTCTTCAATCTCAACAACAATAGTGTTAAGAAATGGTACGTGGGTATTTGGTATGCCACCGCCACACAACAGACAATTGCTTGGGTGGCCAACAGAGAACGCCCACTACACAACAAGTCCGCCGTTTTCTATCTCACAGAGGATCAAGATCCACGAATATTCAGGAATTCGATGGCTATGGGACAGTCAATTTTTTTAGAAGATTCCCTAATATTCAGGAATCCGATGGACATGGGATGGTTAATTTTTTTGACCGTGCCCATGTTCTTCGGATTCCCGAATATTCGGGATCTGCACCTCAGCATCTGTTTTACGGGGATCCATTTTCTAAAATTATGTCATAAAATAAAAGTCAATTCGAGGACCGTCCAAGCATTTTGATTCTGGGTTTCTAGACGCCTATTGGTATTATAGTCATTGCAAGATTAGTCTAAGTATTACGTATTGTATTGACTTACTATTGTAGATGAACATTCAGAGTTGGGGTAACCCCAATAAACATACGCTCATTATAAATAGGTGCAGAGTATGGTGCAAGTAGCAGAGCGGCTCATGGATTTTAGAAGTGCGGAAATTGGATGAGAGGGCAACTCTCCCAGATTCTCTCTTGTGTCTGTTTTTCGTTGCTGCTGCTTCTTCTGGTAAAGGCAGGCAATGCAGCTAATGTATCTTCTGATAGTATAGTGTTAGGCGCCTCTCTCACTGGTAGCCAGACCACAATTTCTAAGAATGGTGTTTACAAATTGGGATTCTTCGATCTCACCAACAATAATGTTAAGAAATGGTACGTGGGTATTTGGTATGCCACCGCCATACAACAAACAATTGCTTGGGTGGCCAACAGAGAATGCCCACTGTAGAATACGTCCGCCGTTTTCGATCTCACAGAAGACGGGAATCTCCTTCTGTCTTCTGGGGGATCCATTTTCTGGTCCTCCGAGGCAAACGGGAAGAAGCCCTCTTTGGCTGTGATTATGGATTTTGGCAACTTGGTCGTGGTGAGTGACGAGAATGTCTCTGAATACATTTGGGAGAGCTTCAATCATCCGGGAAATATGTGGTTGCCAAGGATGAAGATCAGTGTAAGGCAGAGGCTGACGTCGTGGAGGGACCCTTGGGATACAAGTCCAGGGCTCTTCACTCTTCAGATGGATCCAAACGGAGCCAACCAGTATGTACTGCTATGGAAGAATCACATAAAATATTGGGAGAGTGGTGTTTGGAACGGCAGAATTTTTAGCAATGTTTCCGAGATGTCGTCAAATTACATGTACAATTTCGGATTTTACAATAACAGTTCGTACAAGTATTTCACTTATTCTGTAATGCATGGATTCACAAAACTGTCACGTTTCGTTATGGACCAGTCCGAAGAAATCCGGGTGTCCATAACGCTGGCAAATAATGACTGGAGCATGATATGGCAATATCCCAGAGATCAATGCAATGTGTATGCTGCGTGCGGGCCTTATGGATTGTGTAACGGTAACAATGTTCAGTCCTACAACTGCGTGGCGGGCTTTATCCCCAAAAACAGGCGCGAATGGGGATCTCAACAGTGGTCCAGCGGCTGTGTTCGAAAGACGTTGTTATGATGCAGCCATGACGGGTTTGTCGAATTGTTTGTCTAATCTATGCCCCCTCAAGGGTTTCAATACAAAGGGCAGCGGTAGCAGCAGCGCCAGGAAGCTTGCCTCAGCAATTGCTCGTGCAAGGCCTTTGCCTAAGTTTTTAGGGGTAGTACGTACGAGTGTGTAATGTGATTCGGTGAATTGTTAAATACTTACGATACCTCCAATGGGACCTCCCGGTTTCTACGGTTAGATGCCTCTGATTTGCCAGATTCCTCTAATTTCAAAAAGAAGACAACACATCTTGCTGGCTTAGTGGTCGGTATGGTGGGTGGGCTGGTTGCAATTCTGGCCCTTGTTTTACTTCTTCTCTGGTGTTGTAGATGATCGTGAACGGCTGCAACAGAGTACGCGCCGAGAACGCTTATTGTATTCAACTATAGAGCTCTGCACGATGCAACAAAGAACTTTTCTGAGTGCCCTGGAGGCGGGGGTTTTGGTTCCGTATTCAAGGGGACCCTAACAGACGGCTCTCTGGTGGTGGTTAAGTAATTGGAGGGTGTGAGCCAAGGAGAGAAGCAGTTCCACGTGGAGGTGAGTAACATTGGAACCGCACAGCATATTAATTTGGTTCGTCTGCGGGGCTTTTGCACAGAGGGCTCCAGTAGGCTGTTGGTGTACTAATACATGCCCAATGGCTCCCTCAACTCCTTATTCCACAAAACCCGGAACAATGATCAAATCGAGACCATGTTGCTGGACTGGAAAACACGTTTCAGCATCGCGCTGGGGACTGCTCAGGAAATCAATTACTGTTGGAATGGTAATTCCAACTGCAGGTTGCAGGTTACAGGCGGACGTGGGCAGCGATGGATGCCAACTCAGTGAGCATAGTGATCGTGAGTTTTCCGGCCGCCTGAAACATTTCGCACCAGCTTTCCGGCGAAGGAATATCCCGGTGATCGACTCCGATACGATATGGTGGCGGCATGTGTCTCTCGCCTGACGTCAGCCGACGCAATTTATCCGGTGCTAAAGTCCTGCAGCAAAAGGCCTCCCGATATTCTTGTCAGCCGTCCGATGGGGTTCTTCGCTCTCCACCGTCGATCGCATGAAGCTGCATACAGGCCCGCATCAAATCAAGGATTGCGTGGAGTAAAAAATAAGTTTGGTTGACCTGCAAAAGAATTAAAATGAATTTAAACCATGGTCGTAGAAAGTGGGTAAAGCATTTAAGTTTTTTTATTATCTACGGCATGTAAAATAATTAAGTGCACAGTGGTTTTATGCTTTCATATACGCTTTTGTTTTAGGGTTAATAATATATAACGAGCCAAAATGAAAAATGCTCGTGGGTTGTAATATGAGTTGACCATTGTAAAAAAAATGAAAGCGTGTGGGAGCTGAAGAGACTTGAAGTGTTGCACAGCAGTGCATAAATAAACTAGTTTCTCATTGTAATGATAAGTATGTAGTGTGAGAGCTCGGGGTGCAGAAAAATGAAATAAAGGTTTATGCACAGCAATGCGTAGTGTGAAGCAAGGAGGATATAAAGAAATCAGTGTTGATTTTTTTTTGAAAAACCAGAAACGCAGCAGCGTAAGATGAAGCCAAGTCTTTGGTATTGTATTTGAAAACATTTTGTGAGCTGTTGTAATGTGCAGAAGCACATAACGTTTTTTTTGGAGCTACATATGTAAAAGTTTGTTTTACAGTAGTATGTGTAAAATATTTTTACAACAGTATGTGTAAAATATTTTTACAACAGTATGTGTAAAAATAGTTTTACACCAGTAAATGTAAAAAGGGGTTTTACAGCAGTAAACCCAGCTCAGTAAATTCTCAGGTGAAAACAGAGTTTTGGTTGAATGTTGTTTTTGGTAAATCCCTCTCACCAAAGAGGATGAATGTGTATCAGGCATATACTTTAAGCAATAGGAATGTTTTTATGGCTGTGTAATGGACTGTTATGAGTATATTTGTTTTTAGTAGCTTCCCTGTGCAAAGGTCCTGGAAGAAATGAAACAGAGCATTGGCTCTGTGGCGTTTGTTTGTTTGTTTGTTTGGTTTTGGTATTTTCCCATTGCAAAAATACCCAACAGTGGTATCAGAGCTAGTCCAGGCTCTTTGATGGTGACAGAGCAGGTTCATGCTCTTTGAAGTGTTAAAGAAGCTGAAGGAA